>CAMAOD020000016.1:5588092-5730592 GCA_945859595.2 Megachile willughbiella | reverse complement strand
TACGTCTTTGGCTACGTCTTTGTCATCGTCTTTGTCTCCGTCCATGTCTCCTGGCTCTTTGTCTCGGTCTTTGTCTCATGCACCTGTGTCTCTGTCTCTGTCCCCGTCTCTGTCTCGTCTCCGTCTCTGTCTCTGTCTCTGTCTCTGTCTCCATCTCTGTCCCCGTCTCTGTCTCCGTCTCTGTCTCTGTCTCTGTCTCTGTCTCTGTCTCTGTCTCTGTCTCTGTCTCTGTCTCTGTCTCTGTCTCTGTCTCTGTCTCTGTCTCTGTCTCTGTCTCTGTCTCTGTCTCTGTCTCTGTCTCTGTCTCTGTCTCTGTCTCTGTCTCTGTCTCTGTCTCCGTCTTTGTCTCCGTCTTTGTCTCCGTCTTTGTCTCCGTCGTCGTCTTCCTCTACGTCTCCGCCTTTGTCTCCGTCTTTGTCACCGTGTTTGTCTCCGTCTTTGTCTCCGTCTTTGTATACGTCTTTGTCTACGTCTTTGTCACCGTCCGTGTCTCTGTCTTTGTCTCCGTCCTCGTCATCCTCTTTGTCTCCGTCTTTGTCTCCGTCTTTGTCTCCGTCCTCGTCTTCCTCTTCGTCTCCGCCTTTGTCTCCGTCTTTGTCACCGTCTTTGTCTCATGCTCCTCTGTCTCTGTCTGTGTCTATGTCTCTGTCTCTGTCTCTGTCTCTGTCTCTGTCTCCAACTCCTTCGCCGTCTCTGCCGCTGTCTCTGTCTCTGTCTCTACCTCTGTCTCTGTCCCTGTCTCTGTCTCCGTCTCTGTCTCTGGCTCCATCTCTGTCTCTGTCTCAGTCTCAGTCTCTGTCTCTGTCTCTGTCTCTGTCTCTGTCTCTGTCTCTGTCTCTGTCTCTGTCTCTGTCTCTGTCTCTGTCTCTGTCTCTGTCTCTGTCTCTGTCTCTGTCTCTGTCTCTGTCCTCGTCTCTGTCTCCGTCTCCGTCTCTGTCTCTGTCTCTGTCTCTGTCTCTGTCTCCATCTCTGTCTCTGTCTCTGTCTCTGTCTCTGTCTCCGTCTCTGTCTCTGTCTCTGTCGCTGTCTCTGTCTCTGTCTCTGCCTCTGTCTCTGTCCCTGTCTCTGTCTCCGTCTCCGTCTTTGTCTCTGTCTCTCTCTCTGGCTCCATCTCTGTCTCTGTCTCAGTCTCAGTCTCTGTATCTGTCTCTGTCTCTGTCTCTGTCTCTGTCTCTGTCTCAGTCTCTGTCTCTGTCTCTGTCTCTGTCTCTGTCCCTGTCTCTGTCTCTGTCCCCGTCTCTGTCTCCGTCTCCGTCTCTGTCTCTGTCTCTGTCTCTGTCTCCATCTCTGTCCCCGTCTCTGTCTCCGTCTCTGTCTCTGTCTCTGTCTCTGTCTCTGTCTCTGTCTCTGTCTCTGTCTCTGTCTCTGTCTCTGTCTCTGTCCCCGTCTCTGTCTCCGTCTCCGTCTCTGTCTCAGTCTCAGTCTCTGCCTCTGTCTCAGTCTCTGTCTCTGTCTCTGTCTCTGTCTCCATCTCTGTCTCTGACTCTGTCTCTGTCTCTGTCTCTGTCTCTGTCTCTGTCTCTGTCTCTGTCTCTGTCTCTGTCTCTGTCTCTGTCCCTGTCTCGGTCTCTGTCTCTGTCTCTGTCTCTGCCTCTGTCTCTGTCCATGTCTCTGTCCATGTCTCTGCTCCGTCTCCGTCTCTGTCTCTGTCTCTGGCTCCATCTCTGTCTCTGTCTCAGTCTCTGTCTCTGTCTCTGTCCCTGTCCCTGTCTCTGTCTCTGTCTCTGTCTCTGTCTCTGTCTCTGTCTCTGTCTCTGTCTCTGTCTCTGTCTCTGTCTCTGTCTCTGTATCTGTCTCTGTCTCTGTCTCTGTCTCTGTCTCTGTCTCTGTCTCCGTCTCTGTCTCCGTCTTTGTCTCTGTCTTTGTCTCCATCTTTGTCTCCGTCTTTGTCTCCGTCTTTGTCTACGTCTTTGGCTACGTCTTTGTCATCGTCTTTGTCTCCGTCCATGTCTCCTGGCTCTTTGTCTCGGTCTTTGTCTCATGCACCTGTGTCTCAGTCTCTGTCTCTGTCTCTGTCTCTGTCTCTGTCCCTGTCTATGTCTCTGTCCCCGTCTCTGTCTCGTCTCCGTCTCTGTCTCTGTCTCTGTCTCTGTCTCCATCTCTGTCCCCGTCTCTGTCTCCGTCTCTGTCTCTGTCTCTGTCTCTGTCTCTGTCTCTGTCTCTGTCTCTGTCTCTGTCTCTGTCTCTGTCTCTGTCTCTGTCTCTGTCTCTGTCTCTGTCTCTGTCTCTGTCTCTGTCTCTGTCTCTGTCTCTGTCTCTGTCTCTGTCTCTGTCTCTGTCTCTGTCTCTGTCTCTGTCTCTGTCTCTGTCTTTGTCTCTGTCTCTGTCTCTGTCTCTGTCTCTGTCTCTGTCTCTGTCTCTGTCTCTGTCTCTGTCTCTGTCTCTGTCTCTGTCTCTGTCTCTGTCTCTGTCTCTGTCTCTGTCTCTGTCTCTGTCTCTGTCTCTGTCTCTGTCTTTGTCTCTGTCCTCGTCTCTGTCTCTGTCTCTGTCTCTGTCTCTGTCTCTGTCTCTGTCTCTGTCTCTGTCTCTGTCTCTGTCTCTGTCCTCGTCTCTGTCTCCGTCTCCGTCTCTGTCTCTGTCTCTGTCTCTGTCTCTGTCTCTGTCTCCATCTCTGTCTCTGTCTCTGTCTCTGTCTCTGTCTCCGTCTCTGTCTCTGTCTCTGTCGCTGTCTCTGTCTCTGTCTCTGCCTCTGTCTCTGTCCCTGTCTCTGTCTCCGTCTCCGTCTTTGTCTCTGTCTCTCTCTCTGGCTCCATCTCTGTCTCTGTCTCAGTCTCAGTCTCTGTATCTGTCTCTGTCTCTGTCTCTGTCTCTGTCTCATTCTCTGTCTCTGTCTCTGTCTCTGTCCCTGTCTCTGTCTCTGTCCCCGTCTCTGTCTCCGTCTCCGTCTCTGTCTCTGTCTCTGTCTCTGTCTCCATCTCTGTCCCCGTCTCTGTCTCCGTCTCTGTCTCTGTCTCTGTCTCTGTCTCTGTCTCTGTCTCTGTCTCTGTCTCTGTCTCTGTCTCTGTCTCTGTCTCTGTCTCTGTCCCCGTCTCTGTCTCCGTCTCCGACTCTGCCTCAGTCTCAGTCTCTGTCTCTGTCTCAGTCTCTGTCTCTGTCTCTGTCTCTGTCTCTGTCTCCATCTCTGTCTCTGTCTCTGTCTCTGTCTCTGTCTCTGTCTCTGTCTCTGTCTCTGTCTCTGTCTCTGTCTCTGTCTCTGTCCCTGTCTCGGTATCTGTCTCTGTCTCTGTCTCTGCCTCTGTCTCTGTCCATGTCTCTGTCCATGTCTCTGCTCCGTCTCCGTCTCTGTCTCTGTCTCTGGCTCCATCTCTGTCTCTGTCTCAGTCTCTGTCTCTGTCTCTGTCCCTGTCCCTGTCCCTGTCTCTGTCTCTGTCTCTGTCTCTGTCTCTGTCTCTGTCTCTGTCTCTGTCTCTGTCTCTGTCTCTGTATCTGTCTCTGTCTCTGTCTCTGTCTCTGTCTCTGTCTCTGTCTCTGTCTCCGTCTTTGTCTCTGTCTTTGTCTCCATCTTTGTCTCCGTCTTTGTCTCCGTCTTTGTCTACGTCTTTGGCTACGTCTTTGTCATCGTCTTTGTCTCCGTCCATGTCTCCTGGCTCTTTGTCTCGGTCTTTGTCTCATGCACCTGTGTCTCTGTCTCTGTCTCTGTCTCTGTCTCTGTCTCTGTCTCTGTCTCTGTCTCTGTCTCTGTCTCTGTCTCTGTCTCAGTCTCTGTTTCTGTCTCTGTCTCTGTCTCTGTGCCTGTCTCTGTCTCTGTCTCTGCCTCTGTCTCTGTCCCCGTCTCTGTCTCCGTCTCCGTCTCTGTCTCTGTCTCTGTCTCTGCCTCTGTCTCTGTCCCTGTCTCTGTCTCCGTCTCCGTCTCTGTCTCTGTCTCTGTCTCTGTGCCTGTCTCTGTCTCTGTCTCTGTCTCTGCCTCTGTCTCTGTCCCCGTCTCTGTCTCCGTCTCCGTCTCTGTCTCTGTCTCTGTCTCTGTCTCTGTCTCTGTCTCTGTCTCTGTCTCTGTCTCCATCTCTGTATCTGTCTCCGTCCATGTCTCCTGCCCCTCAGTCTCGGTCTTTGTCTCATGCGCCTCTGTCTCTGTCTGTGTCTATGTATCTGTCTCTGCCTCTGTATCGGGCTCTGTCCCGGTCCCTGTCTCTGTCTCTGTCTCTGTCCCTGTCTCTGTCTTTGTCTCTGTCTCTGTGTCTGGCTCCATCTCTGTCTCTGTCTCAGTCTCTGTCTCAGTCTCTGTCTCTGTCTCTGTCTCTGTCTCTGTCTCTGTCTCTGTCTCCATCTCTGTCCCCGTCTCTGTCTCCGTCTCCGTCTCTGTCTCTGTCTCTGTCTCTGTCTCTGTCTCTGTCTCTGTCTCTGTCTCTGTCTCTGTCTCTGTCTCTGTCTGTGTCTCTGTCTCTGTCTCTGTCTCTGTCTCTGTCTCTGTCTCTGTCTCTGTCTCTGTCTCTGTCTCTGTCTCTGTCTCGGTCTCTGTCTGTGTCTCTGTCTCTGTCTCTGCCTCTGTCTCTGTCCATGTCTCTGCTCCGTCTCCGTCTCTGTCTCTGGCTCCATCTCTGTCTCCGTCTCAGTGTCTGTCTCTGTCTTTGTCTCTGTCTCTGACTCTGTCCCTGTCCCTGTCTCTGTCTCCGTCTCTGTCCCTGTCTCTGTCTCTGTCTCTGTCTCTGTCTCTGTCTCTGTCTCTGTCTCCGTCTTTGTCTCTGTCTTTGTCTCCATCTTTGTCTCTGTCTTTGTCTCCGTCTTTGTCGCCGTCTTTGTCTCCGTCGTCGTCTTCCTCTTCGTCTGCGTCATTGTCTCCGTCTTTGTCTACGTCTTTGTCTACGTCTTTGTCACCGTCTTTGTCTCCGTCCATGTCTCCTGCCCCTTTGTCTCGGTCTTTGTCTCATGCACCTGTGTCTCTGTCTCTGTCTCTGTCTCTGTCTCTGTCTGTGTCTCTGTCTCTGTCTCTATATTACACTCTGTCTCCGTCTTTGTCTTCGTCTCTGTCTCCGTCTTTGTGCCTGTCTTTGTCTCCGTATTTGTATCCGTCTGTGTAACCATCTTTGTCTCCGTCTTTGTCTCCGTCTTTGCCTCCGTCTTTGTCTTCGTCTTTGTCTCCGTCATTGTCTCTGTCTTTGTCTCCGTCTTTGTGCCTGTCTTTGTCTCCATATTTGTCACCGTCTTTGTCTCTGTATTTGTCTCTGTCTTTGTCTCCATCTTTGTCTCCGTCTTTGTCTCCGTCTTTGTCTACGTCTTTGGCTACGTCTTTGTCATCGTCTTTGTCTCCGTCCATGTCTCCTGGCTCTTTGTCTCGGTCTTTGTCTCATGCACCTGTGTCTCTGTCTCTGTCTCTGTCTCTGTCTCTATATTACACTCTGTCTCCGTCTTTGTCTTCGTCTTTGTCTCCGTCTTTGTCTCCGTCTTTGCCTCCGTCTTTGTCTTCGTCTTAGTCTCCGTCTTTGTCCCTGTCTTTGTCACCGTCTTTGTGCCTGTCTTTGTCTCCATACTTGTCACCGCCTTTGTCTCTGTATTTGTCTCCGTCTGTGTCTCCATATTTGTCTCCGTCTTTGGCTCCGTCTTTGCCTCCGTCTTTGTCTACGTCTTGGTCTCCGTCTTTGTCTCCGTCCATGTATCCTGCCCCTCTGTCTCGGTCTTTGTGTCATGCGCGTCTCTCTCTGTCTCTGTCTCTGTCTGTGTCTCTGTCTCTGTCTCTGTTTCTGTCTCTGTCTCTGTCTCTGTGCCTGTCTCTGTCTCTGTCTCTGCCTCTGTCTCTGTCCCCGTCTCTGTCTCCGTCTCCGTCTCTGTCTCTGTCTCTGTCTCTGCCTCTGTCTCTGTCCCTGTCTCTGTCTCCGTCTCCGTCTCTGTCTCTGTCTCTGTCTCTGTGCCTGTCTCTGTCTCTGTCTCTGTCTCTGCCTCTGTCTCTGTCCCCGTCTCTGTCTCCGTCTCCGTCTCTGTCTCTGTCTCTGTCTCTGTCTCTGTCTCTGTCTCTGTCTCTGTCTCTGTCTCCATCTCTGTATCTGTCTCCGTCCATGTCTCCTGCCCCTCAGTCTCGGTCTTTGTCTCATGCGCCTCTATCTCTGTCTGTGTCTATGTCTCTGTCTCTGCCTCTGTATCGGGCTCTGTCCCGGTCCCTGTCTCTGTCTCTGTCTCTGTCCCTGTCTCTGTCTTTGTCTTTGTCTCTGTCTCTGGCTCCATCTCTGTCTCTGTCTCTGTCTCAGTCTCTGTCTCTGTCTCAGTCTTTGTCTCTGTCTCTGACTCTGTCCCTGTCCCTGTCTCTGTCTCCGTCTCTGTCTCTGTCTCTGTCTCTGTCTCTGTCTCTGTCTCTGTCTCTGTCTCCGTCTTTGTCTCTGTCTTTGTCTCCATCTTTGTCTCTGTCTTTGTCTCCGTCTTTGTCGCCGTCTTTGTCTCCGTCGTCGTCTTCCTCTTCTTCTGCGTCATTGTCTCCGTCTTTGTCTACGTCTTTGTCTACGTCTTTGTCACCGTCTTTGTCTCCTTCCATGTCTCCTGCCCCTTTGTCTCGGTCTTTGTCTCATGCACCTGTGTCTCTGTCTCTGTCTGTGTCTCTGTCTCTGTCTCTATATTACACTCTGTCTCCGTCTTTGTCTTCGTCTCTGTCTCCGTCTTTGTGCCTGTCTTTGTCTCCGTATTTGTATCCGTCTGTGTAACCATCTTTGTCTCCGTCTTTGTCTCCGTCTTTGCCTCCGTCTTTGTCTTCGTCTTTGTCTCCGTCTTTGTCTCTGTCTTTGTCTCCGTCTTTGTGCCTGTCTTTGTCTCCATATTTGTCACCGTCTTTGTCTCTGTATTTGTCTCCGTCTGTGTCTCCATATTTGTCTCTGTCTACGTCTGTCTACGTCTTTGTCTACGTCTTTGTCACCGTCTTTGTCTCCGTCCATGTCTCCTGCCCCTCTGTCTCGGTCTTTGTCTCATGCGCCTCTGTCTCTGTCTGTGTCTATGTATCTGTCTCTGCCTCTGTATCGGGCTCTGTCCCGGTCCCTGTCTCTGTCTCTGTCTCTGTCCCTGTCTCTGTCTTTGTCTCTGTCTCTGTCTCTGGCTCCATCTCTGTCTCTGTCTCAGTCTCTGTCTCAGTCTCTGTCTCTGTCTCTGTCTCTGTCTCTGTCTCTGTCTCCATCTCTGTCCCCGTCTCTGTCTCCGTCTCCGTCTCTGTCTCTGTCTCTGTCTCTGTCTCTGTCTCTGTCTCTGTCTCTGTCTCTGTCTCTGTCTCTGTCTGTGTCTCTGTCTCTGTCTCTGTCTCTGTCTCTGTCTCTGTCTCTGTCTCTGTCTCTGTCTCTGTCTCTGTCTCTGTCTCTGTCTCGGTCTCTGTCTGTGTCTCTGTCTCTGTCTCTGCCTCTGTCTCTGTCCAT
Organism: Megachile willughbiella; assembly: GCA_945859595.2. NCBI lineage: Eukaryota > Metazoa > Arthropoda > Insecta > Hymenoptera > Megachilidae > Megachile > Megachile willughbiella. The sequence goes on along the minus strand of CAMAOD020000016.1, from coordinate 5,723,273 downwards.
GTCTCTGCTCCGTCTCCGTCTCTGTCTCTGGCTCCATCTCTGTCTCCGTCTCAGTGTCTGTCTCTGTCTTTGTCTCTGTCTCTGACTCTGTCCCTGTCCCTGTCTCTGTCTCCGTCTCTGTCTCTGTCTCTGTCTCTGTCTCTGTCTCTGTCTCTGTCTCCGTCTTTGTCTCTGTCTTTGTCTCCATCTTTGTCTCTGTCTTTGTCTCCGTCTTTGTCGCCGTCTTTGTCTCCGTCGTCGTCTTCCTCTTCGTCTGCGTCATTGTCTCCGTCTTTGTCTACGTCTTTGTCTACGTCTTTGTCACCGTCTTTGTCTCCGTCCATGTCTCCTGCCCCTTTGTCTCGGTCTTTGTCTCATGCACCTGTGTCTCTGTCTCTGTCTCTGTCTCTGTCTGTGTCTCTGTCTCTGTCTCTATATTACACTCTGTCTCCGTCTTTGTCTTCGTCTCTGTCTCCGTCTTTGTGCCTGTCTTTGTCTCCGTATTTGTATCCGTCTGTGTAACCATCTTTGTCTCCGTCTTTGTCTCCGTCTTTGCCTCCGTCTTTGTCTTCGTCTTTGTCTCCGTCTTTGTCTCTGTCTTTGTCTCCGTCTTTGTGCCTGTCTTTGTCTCCATATTTGTCACCGTCTTTGTCTCTGTATTTGTCTCCGTCTGTGTCTCCATATTTGTCTCTGTCTACGTCTGTCTACGTCTTTGTCTACGTCTTTGTCACCGTCTTTGTCTCCGTCCATGTCTCCTGCCCCTCTGTCTCGGTCTTTGTCTCATGCGCCTCTGTCTCTGTCTGTGTCTATGTCTCTGTCTCTGCCTCTGTATCGGGCTCTGTCCCTGTCTCTGTCTCTGTCCCTGTCTCTGTCTGTGTCTCTGTCTCTGTCTCTGTCTCTGTCTCTGTCTCTGTCTCTGTCTCTGTCTCTGTCTCTGTCTCTGTCTCTGTCTCTGTCTCTGTCTCTGTCTCTGTCTCTGTCCCCGTCTCTGTCTCCGTCTCCGTCTCTGTCTCAGTCTCAGTCTCTGTCTCTGTCTCAGTCTCTGTCTCTGTCTCTGTCTCTGTCTCCATCTCTGTCTCTGTCTCTGTCTCTGTCTCTGTCTCTGTCTCTGTCTCTGTCTCTGTCTCTGTCTCTGTCTCTGTCTCTGTCTCTGTCTCTGTCCCTGTCTCTGTCTCTGTCTCTGTCTCTGTCTCTGCCTCTGTCTCTGTCCATGTCTCTGCCCATGTCTCTGCTCCGTCTCCGTCTCTGTCTCTGTCTCTGGCTCCATCTCTGTCTCTGTCTCAGTCTCTGTCTCTGTCTCTGTCCCTGTCCCTGTCTCTGTCTCTGTCTCTGTCTCTGTCTCTGTCTCTGTCTCTGTCTCTGTCTCTGTCTCTGTCTCTGTCTCTGTCTCTGTCTCTGTCTCTGTCTCTGTCTCTGTCTCTGTCTCTGTCTCTGTCTCTGTCTCCGTCTTTGTCTCTGTCTTTGTCTCCATCTTTGTCTCCGTCTTTGTCTCTGTCTCTGTCTCTGTCTCTGTCTCCGTCTCTGTCTCTGTCTCTGTCGCTGTCTCTGTCTCTGTCTCTGCCTCTGTCTCTGTCCCTGTCTCTGTCTCCGTCTCCGTCTTTGTCTCTGTCTCTCTCTCTGGCTCCATCTCTGTCTCTGTCTCAGTCTCAGTCTCTGTATCTGTCTCTGTCTCCGTCTCCGTCTTTGTCTCTGTCTCTCTCTCTGGCTCCATCTCTGTCTCTGTCTCAGTCTCAGTCTCTGTATCTGTCTCTGTCTCTGTCTCTGTCTCTGTCTCTGTCTCAGTCTCTGTCTCTGTCTCTGTCTCTGTCCCTGTCTCTGTCTCTGTCCCCGTCTCTGTCTCCGTCTCCGTCTCTGTCTCTGTCTCTGTCTCTGTCTCCATCTCTGTCCCCGTCTCTGTCTCCGTCTCTGTCTCTGTCTCTGTCTCTGTCTCTGTCTCTGTCTCTGTCTCTGTCTCTGTCCCCGTCTCTGTCTCCGTCTCCGTCTCTGTCTCAGTCTCAGTCTCTGCCTCTGTCTCAGTCTCTGTCTCTGTCTCTGTCTCTGTCTCCATCTCTGTCTCTGACTCTGTCTCTGTCTCTGTCTCTGTCTCTGTCTCTGTCTCTGTCTCTGTCTCTGTCTCTGTCTCTGTCCCTGTCTCGGTCTCTGTCTCTGTCTCTGTCTCTGCCTCTGTCTCTGTCCATGTCTCTGTCCATGTCTCTGCTCCGTCTCCGTCTCTGTCTCTGTCTCTGTCTCTGTCCCTGTCTCGGTCTCTGTCTCTGTCTCTGTCTCTGTCTCTGCCTCTGTCTCTGTCCATGTCTCTGTCCATGTCTCTGCTCCGTCTCCGTCTCTGTCCCTGTCTCTGTCTCCGTCTCCGTCTCTGTCTCTGTCTCTGTCTCTGTGCCTGTCTCTGTCTCTGTCTCTGCCTCTGTCTCTGTCCCCGTCTCTGTCTCCGTCTCCGTCTCTGTCTCTGTCTCTGTCTCTGTCTCTGTCTCTGTATCTGTCTCCATCTCTGTATCTGTCTCCGTCCATGTCTCCTGCCCCTCAGTCTCGGTCTTTGTCTCATGCGCCTCTGTCTCTGTCTGTGTCTATGTCTCTGTCTCTGTCTCTGTCCTGTCTCTGTCTCTGTCTCTGTCTCTGTCTCTGTCTCTGTCTCTGTCTCTGTCTCTGTCTCTGTCTCTGTCTCTGTCTCTGTCTCTGTCTCTGTCTCTGTCTCTGTCTCTGTCTCTGTCTCTGTCTCTGTCTCTGTCTCTGTCTCTGTCTCTGTCTCTGTCTCTGTCTCTGTCTCTGTCTCTGTCTCTGTCTCTGTCTCTGTCTCTGTCTCTGTCTCTGTCTCTGTCTCTGTCTCTGTCTCTGTCTCTGTCCCTGTCTCTGTCTCTGTCTCTGTCTCTGTCTCTGTCTTTGTCTCTGTCCTCGTCTCTGTCTCTGTCTCTGTCTCTGTCTCTGTCTCTGTCTCTGTCTCTGTCTCTGTCTCTGTCTCTGTCTCTGTCCTCGTCTCTGTCTCCGTCTCCGTCTCTGTCTCTGTCTCTGTCTCTGTCTCTGTCTCTGTCTCCATCTCTGTCTCTGTCTCTGTCTCTGTCTCTGTCTCCGTCTCTGTCTCTGTCTCTGTCGCTGTCTCTGTCTCTGTCTCTGCCTCTGTCTCTGTCCCTGTCTCTGTCTCCGTCTCCGTCTTTGTCTCTGTCTCTCTCTCTGGCTCCATCTCTGTCTCTGTCTCAGTCTCAGTCTCTGTATCTGTCTCTGTCTCTGTCTCTGTCTCTGTCTCAGTCTCTGTCTCTGTCTCTGTCTCTGTCCCTGTCTCTGTCTCTGTCCCCGTCTCTGACTCCGTCTCCGTCTCTGTCTCTGTCTCTGTCTCTGTCTCCATCTCTGTCCCCGTCTCTGTCTCCGTCTCTGTCTCTGTCTCTGTCTCTGTCTCTGTCTCTGTCTCTGTCTCTGTCTCTGTCCCCGTCTCTGTCTCCGTCTCCGTCTCTGTCTCAGTCTCAGTCTCTGCCTCTGTCTCAGTCTCTGTCTCTGTCTCTGTCTCTGTCTCCATCTCTGTCTCTGTCTCTGTATCTGTCTCTGTCTCTGTCTCTGTCTCTGTCCCTGTCTATGTCTCTGTCCCCGTCTCTGTCTCGTCTCCGTCTCTGTCTCTGTCTCTGTCTCTGTCTCCATCTCTGTCCCCGTCTCTGTCTCCGTCTCTGTCTCTGTCTCTGTCTCTGTCTCTGTCTCTGTCTCTGTCTCTGTCTCTGTCTCTGTCTCTGTCTCTGTCTCTGTCTCTGTCTCTGTCTCTGTCTCTGTCTCTGTCTCTGTCTCTGTCTCTGTCTCTGTCTCTGTCTCTGTCTCTGTCTCTGTCTCTGTCTCTGTCTCTGTCTCTGTCTCTGTCTCTGTCTCTGTCTCTGTCTCTGTCTCTGTCTCTGTCTCTGTCTCTGTCTCTGTCTCTGTCTCCGTCTTTGTCTCCGTCTTTGTCTCCGTCGTCGTCTTCCTCTACGTCTCCGCCTTTGTCTCCGTCTTTGTCACCGTGTTTGTCTCCGTCTTTGTCTCCGTCTTTGTATACGTCTTTGTCTACGTCTTTGTCTACGTCTTTGTCACCGTCCGTGTCTCTGTCTTTGTCTCCGTCCTCGTCATCCTCTTTGTCTCCGTCTTTGTCTCCGTCTTTGTCTCCGTCCTCGTCTTCCTCTTCGTCTCCGCCTTTGTCTCCGTCTTTGTCACCGTCTTTGTCTCATGCTCCTCTGTCTCTGTCTCTGTCTCTGTCTCTGTCTCTGTCTCTGTCTCTGTCTCTGCCTCTGTCTCGGTCTCTGTCTGTGTCTCTGTCTCTGTCTCTGCCTCTGTCTCTGTCCATGTCTCTGCTCCGTCTCCGCCTCTGTCTCTGTCCCCGTCTCTGTCTCCGTCTCCGTCTCTGTCTCTGTCTCTGTCTCTGTCTCTGTCTCTGTCTCTGTCTCTGTCTCCATCTCTGTATCTGTCTCCGTCCATGTCTCCTGCCCCTCAGTCTCGGTCTTTGTCTCATGCGCCTCTGTCTCTGTCTGTGTCTATGTCTCTGTCTCTGCCTCTGTATCGGGCCATGTCCTGGTCCCTGTCTCTGTCTCTGTCTCTGTCCCTGTCTCTGTCTCTGTCCCCGTCTCTGTCTCTGTCTCTGCCTCTGTCTCTGTCTCTGGCTCCATCTCTGTCTCTGCCTCTGTCTCTGTCTCTGTCTCTGCCTCTGTCTCTGTCTCTGTCTCCGTCTCTGTCTCTGTCCCTATCTCTGTCTCTGTCTCTGTTCCCGTCTCTGTCTCCGCCTCTGCCTCTGTCTCTGTCTCCGTCTTTGTCTCCGTCTTTGTCTCCGTCGTCGTCTTCCTCTACGTCTCCGCCTTTGTCTCCGTCTTTGTCACCGTGTTTGTCTCCGTCTTTGTCTCCGTCTTTGTATACGTCTTTGTCTACGTCTTTGTCACCGTCCGTGTCTCTGTCTTTGTCTCCGTCCTCGTCATCCTCTTTGTCTCCGTCTTTGTCTCCGTCTTTGTCTCCGTCCTCGTCTTCCTCTTCGTCTCCGCCTTTGTCTCCGTCTTTGTCACCGTCTTTGTCTCATGCTCCTCTGTCTCTGTCTGTGTCTATGTCTCTGTCTCTGTCTCTGTCTCTGTCTCTGTCTCCATCTCCTTCGCCGTCTCTGCCGCTGTCTCTGTCTCTGTCTCTACCTCTGTCTCTGTCCCTGTCTCTGTCTCCGTCTCCGTCTCCGTCCTTGTCTCTGTCTCTGTCTCTGGCTCCATCTCTGTCTCTGTCTCAGTCTCAGTCTCTGTCTCTGTCTCTGTCTCTGTCTCTGTCTCTGTCTCTGTCTCTGTCCCTGTCTCTGTCTCTGTCTCTGTCTCTGTCTCTGTCTCTGTCTCTGTCTCTGTCTCTGTCTCTGTCTCTGTCTCTGTCTCTGTCTCTGTCTCTGTCTCTGTCTCTGTCTCTGTCTCTGTCTCTGTCTTTGTCTCTGTCTCTGTCTCTGTCTCTGTCTCTGTCTCTGTCTCTGTCTCTGTCTCTGTCTCTGTCCTCGTCTCTGTCTCCGTCTCCGTCTCTGTCTCTGTCTCTGTCTCTGTCTCTGTCTCCATCTCTGTCTCTGTCTCTGTCTCTGTCTCTGTCTCCGTCTCTGTCTCTGTCTCTGTCGCTGTCTCTGTCTCTGTCTCTGCCTCTGTCTCTGTCCCTGTCTCTGTCTCCGTCTCCGTCTTTGTCTCTGTCTCTCTCTCTGGCTCCATCTCTGTCTCTGTCTCAGTCTCAGTCTCTGTATCTGTCTCTGTCTCTGTCTCTGTCTCTGTCTCAGTCTCTGTCTCTGTCTCTGTCTCTGTCCCTGTCTCTGTCTCTGTCCCCGTCTCTGTCTCCGTCTCCGTCTCTGTCTCTGTCTCTGTCTCTGTCTCCATCTCTGTCCCCGTCTCTGTCTCCGTCTCTGTCTCTGTCTCTGTCTCTGTCTCTGTCTCTGTCTCTGTCTCTGTCCCCGTCTCTGTCTCCGTCTCCGTCTCTGTCTCAGTCTCAGTCTCTGCCTCTGTCTCAGTCTCTGTCTCTGTCTCTGTCTCTGTCTCCATCTCTGTCTCTGTCTCTGTCTCTGTCTCTGTCTCTGTCTCTGTCTCTGTCTCTGTCTCTGTCTCTGTCTCTGTCTCTGTCCCTGTCTCGGTCTCTGTCTCTGTCTCTGTCTCTGTCTCTGCCTCTGTCTCTGTCCATGTCTCTGTCCATGTCTCTGCTCCGTCTCCGTCTCTGTCTCTGTCTCTGGCTCCATCTCTGTCTCAGTCTCTGTCTCTGTCTCTGTCTCTGTCTCTGTCTCTGTCTCCATCTCTGTCCCCGTCTCTGTCTCCGTCTCCGTCTCTGTCTCTGTCTCTGTCTCTGTCTCTGTCTCTGTCTCTGTCTCTGTCTCTGTCTCTGTCTCTGTCTGTGTCTCTGTCTCTGTCTCTGTCTCTGTCTCTGTCTCTGTCTCTGTCTCTGTCTCTGTCTCTGTCTCTGTCTCTGTCTCTGTCTCGGTCTCTGTCTGTGTCTCTGTCTCTGTCTCTGCCTCTGTCTCTGTCCATGTCTCTGCTCCGTCTCCGTCTCTGTCTCTGGCTCCATCTCTGTCTCCGTCTCAGTGTCTGTCTCTGTCTTTGTCTCTGTCTCTGACTCTGTCCCTGTCCCTGTCTCTGTCTCCGTCTCTGTCTCTGTCTCTGTCTCTGTCTCTGTCTCTGTCTCTGTCTCTGTCTCTGTCTCCGTCTTTGTCTCTGTCTTTGTCTCCATCTTTGTCTCTGTCTTTGTCTCCGTCTTTGTCGCCGTCTTTGTCTCCGTCGTCGTCTTCATCTTCGTCTGCGTCATTGTCTCCGTCTTTGTCTACGTCTTTGTCTACGTCTTTGTCACCGTCTTTGTCTCCGTCCATGTCTCCTGCCCCTTTGTCTCGGTCTTTGTCTCATGCACCTGTGTCTCTGTCTCTGTCTCTGTCTCTGTCTGTGTCTCTGTCTCTGTCTCTATATTACACTCTGTCTCCGTCTTTGTCTTCGTCTCTGTCTCCGTCTTTGTGCCTGTCTTTGTCTCCGTATTTGTATCCGTCTGTGTAACCATCTTTGTCTCCGTCTTTGTCTCCGTCTTTGCCTCCGTCTTTGTCTTCGTCTTTGTCTCCGTCTTTGTCTCTGTCTTTGTCTCCGTCTTTGTGCCTGTCTTTGTCTCCATATTTGTCACCGTCTTTGTCTCTGTATTTGTCTCCGTCTGTGTCTCCATATTTGTCTCTGTCTACGTCTGTCTACGTCTTTGTCTACGTCTTTGTCACCGTCTTTGTCTCCGTCCATGTCTCCTGCCCCTCTGTCTCGGTCTTTGTCTCATGCGCCTCTGTCTCTGTCTGTGTCTATGTCTCTGTCTCTGCCTCTGTATCGGGCTCTGTCCCTGTCTCTGTCTCTGTCCCTGTCTCTGTCTGTGTCTCTGTCTCTGTCTCTGTCTCTGTCTCTGTCTCTGTCTCTGTCTCTGTCTCTGTCTCTGTCTCTGTCTCTGTCTCTGTCTCTGCCTCTGTCTCTGTCTCTGTCCCCGTCTCTGTCTCCGTCTCCGTCTCTGTCTCAGTCTCAGTCTCTGTCTCTGTCTCAGTCTCTGTCTCTGTCTCTGTCTCTGTCTCCATCTCTGTCTCTGTCTCTGTCTCTGTCTCTGTCTCTGTCTCTGTCTCTGTCTCTGTCTCTGTCTCTGTCTCTGTCTCTGTCTCTGTCTCTGTCCCTGTCTCTGTCTCTGTCTCTGTCTCTGTCTCTGCCTCTGTCTCTGTCCATGTCTCTGCCCATGTCTCTGCTCCGTCTCCGTCTCTGTCTCTGTCTCTGGCTCCATCTCTGTCTCTGTCTCAGTCTCTGTCTCTGTCTCTGTCCCTGTCCCTGTCTCTGTCTCTGTCTCTGTCTCTGTCTCTGTCTCTGTCTCTGTCTCTGTCTCTGTCTCTGTCTCTGTCTCTGTCTCTGTCTCTGTCTCTGTCTCTGTCTCTGTCTCTGTCTCTGTCTCTGTCTCCGTCTTTGTCTCTGTCTTTGTCTCCATCTTTGTCTCCGTCTTTGTCTCTGTCTCTGTCTCTGTCTCTGTCTCCGTCTCTGTCTCTGTCTCTGTCGCTGTCTCTGTCTCTGTCTCTGCCTCTGTCTCTGTCCCTGTCTCTGTCTCCGTCTCCGTCTTTGTCTCTGTCTCTCTCTCTGGCTCCATCTCTGTCTCTGTCTCAGTCTCAGTCTCTGTATCTGTCTCTGTCTCCGTCTCCGTCTTTGTCTCTGTCTCTCTCTCTGGCTCCATCTCTGTCTCTGTCTCAGTCTCAGTCTCTGTATCTGTCTCTGTCTCTGTCTCTGTCTCTGTCTCTGTCTCAGTCTCTGTCTCTGTCTCTGTCTCTGTCCCTGTCTCTGTCTCTGTCCCCGTCTCTGTCTCCGTCTCCGTCTCTGTCTCTGTCTCTGTCTCTGTCTCCATCTCTGTCCCCGTCTCTGTCTCCGTCTCTGTCTCTGTCTCTGTCTCTGTCTCTGTCTCTGTCTCTGTCTCTGTCTCTGTCCCCGTCTCTGTCTCCGTCTCCGTCTCTGTCTCAGTCTCAGTCTCTGCCTCTGTCTCAGTCTCTGTCTCTGTCTCTGTCTCTGTCTCCATCTCTGTCTCTGACTCTGTCTCTGTCTCTGTCTCTGTCTCTGTCTCTGTCTCTGTCTCTGTCTCTGTCTCTGTCTCTGTCTCTGTCCCTGTCTCGGTCTCTGTCTCTGTCTCTGTCTCTGCCTCTGTCTCTGTCCATGTCTCTGTCCATGTCTCTGCTCCGTCTCCGTCTCTGTCTCTGTCTCTGTCTCTGTCCCTGTCTCGGTCTCTGTCTCTGTCTCTGTCTCTGTCTCTGCCTCTGTCTCTGTCCATGTCTCTGTCCATGTCTCTGCTCCGTCTCCGTCTCTGTCCCTGTCTCTGTCTCCGTCTCCGTCTCTGTCTCTGTCTCTGTCTCTGTGCCTGTCTCTGTCTCTGTCTCTGCCTCTGTCTCTGTCCCCGTCTCTGTCTCCGTCTCCGTCTCTGTCTCTGTCTCTGTCTCTGTCTCTGTCTCTGTATCTGTCTCCATCTCTGTATCTGTCTCCGTCCATGTCTCCTGCCCCTCAGTCTCGGTCTTTGTCTCATGCGCCTCTGTCTCTGTCTGTGTCTATGTCTCTGTCTCTGTCTCTGTCCTGTCTCTGTCTCTGTCTCTGTCTCTGTCTCTGTCTCTGTCTCTGTCTCTGTCTCTGTCTCTGTCTCTGTCTCTGTCTCTGTCTCTGTCTCTGTCTCTGTCTCTGTCTCTGTCTCTGTCTCTGTCTCTGTCTCTGTCTCTGTCTCTGTCTCTGTCTCTGTCTCTGTCTCTGTCTCTGTCTCTGTCTCTGTCTCTGTCTCTGTCTCTGTCTCTGTCTCTGTCTCTGTCTCTGTCTCTGTCTCTGTCTCTGTCTCTGTCTCTGTCTCTGTCTCTGTCTCTGTCTCTGTCTCTGTCTTTGTCTCTGTCCTCGTCTCTGTCTCTGTCTCTGTCTCTGTCTCTTTCTCTGTCTCTGTCTCTGTCTCTGTCTCTGTCTCTGTCCTCGTCTCTGTCTCCGTCTCCGTCTCTGTCTCTGTCTCTGTCTCTGTCTCTGTCTCTGTCTCCATCTCTGTCTCTGTCTCTGTCTCTGTCTCTGTCTCCGTCTCTGTCTCTGTCTCTGTCGCTGTCTCTGTCTCTGTCTCTGCCTCTGTCTCTGTCCCTGTCTCTGTCTCCGTCTCCGTCTTTGTCTCTGTCTCTCTCTCTGGCTCCATCTCTGTCTCTGTCTCAGTCTCAGTCTCTGTATCTGTCTCTGTCTCTGTCTCTGTCTCTGTCTCAGTCTCTGTCTCTGTCTCTGTCTCTGTCCCTGTCTCTGTCTCTGTCCCCGTCTCTGACTCCGTCTCCGTCTCTGTCTCTGTCTCTGTCTCTGTCTCCATCTCTGTCCCCGTCTCTGTCTCCGTCTCTGTCTCTGTCTCTGTCTCTGTCTCTGTCTCTGTCTCTGTCTCTGTCTCTGTCCCCGTCTCTGTCTCCGTCTCCGTCTCTGTCTCAGTCTCAGTCTCTGCCTCTGTCTCAGTCTCTGTCTCTGTCTCTGTCTCTGTCTCCATCTCTGTCTCTGTCTCTGTATCTGTCTCTGTCTCTGTCTCTGTCTCTGTCCCTGTCTATGTCTCTGTCCCCGTCTCTGTCTCGTCTCCGTCTCTGTCTCTGTCTCTGTCTCTGTCTCCATCTCTGTCCCCGTCTCTGTCTCCGTCTCTGTCTCTGTCTCTGTCTCTGTCTCTGTCTCTGTCTCTGTCTCTGTCTCTGTCTCTGTCTCTGTCTCTGTCTCTGTCTCTGTCTCTGTCTCTGTCTCTGTCTCTGTCTCTGTCTCTGTCTCTGTCTCTGTCTCTGTCTCTGTCTCTGTCTCTGTCTCTGTCTCTGTCTCTGTCTCTGTCTCTGTCTCTGTCTCTGTCTCTGTCTCTGTCTCTGTCTCTGTCTCTGTCTCTGTCTCTGTCTCCGTCTTTGTCTCCGTCTTTGTCTCCGTCGTCGTCTTCCTCTACGTCTCCGCCTTTGTCTCCGTCTTTGTCACCGTGTTTGTCTCCGTCTTTGTCTCCGTCTTTGTATACGTCTTTGTCTACGTCTTTGTCTACGTCTTTGTCACCGTCCGTGTCTCTGTCTTTGTCTCCGTCCTCGTCATCCTCTTTGTCTCCGTCTTTGTCTCCGTCTTTGTCTCCGTCCTCGTCTTCCTCTTCGTCTCCGCCTTTGTCTCCGTCTTTGTCACCGTCTTTGTCTCATGCTCCTCTGTCTCTGTCTCTGTCTCTGTCTCTGTCTCTGTCTCTGTCTCTGTCTCTGCCTCTGTCTCGGTCTCTGTCTGTGTCTCTGTCTCTGTCTCTGCCTCTGTCTCTGTCCATGTCTCTGCTCCGTCTCCGCCTCTGTCTCTGTCCCCGTCTCTGTCTCCGTCGCCGTCTCTGTCTCTGTCTCTGTCTCTGTCTCTGTCTCTGTCTCTGTCTCTGTCTCCATCTCTGTATCTGTCTCCGTCCATGTCTCCTGCCCCTCAGTCTCGGTCTTTGTCTCATGCGCCTCTGTCTCTGTCTGTGTCTATGTCTCTGTCTCTGCCTCTGTATCGGGCCATGTCCTGGTCCCTGTCTCTGTCTCTGTCTCTGTCCCTGTCTCTGTCTCTGTCCCCGTCTCTGTCTCTGTCTCTGCCTCTGTCTCTGTCTCTGGCTCCATCTCTGTCTCTGCCTCTGTCTCTGTCTCTGTCTCTGCCTCTGTCTCTGTCTCTGTCTCCGTCTCTGTCTCTGTCCCTATCTCTGTCTCTGTCTCTGTTCCCGTCTCTGTCTCCGCCTCTGCCTCTGTCTCTGTCTCCGTCTTTGTCTCCGTCTTTGTCTCCGTCGTCGTCTTCCTCTACGTCTCCGCCTTTGTCTCCGTCTTTGTCACCGTGTTTGTCTCCGTCTTTGTCTCCGTCTTTGTATACGTCTTTGTCTACGTCTTTGTCACCGTCCGTGTCTCTGTCTTTGTCTCCGTCCTCGTCATCCTCTTTGTCTCCGTCTTTGTCTCCGTCTTTGTCTCCGTCCTCGTCTTCCTCTTCGTCTCCGCCTTTGTCTCCGTCTTTGTCACCGTCTTTGTCTCATGCTCCTCTGTCTCTGTCTGTGTCTATGTCTCTGTCTCTGTCTCTGTCTCTGTCTCTGTCTCCATCTCCTTCGCCGTCTCTGCCGCTGTCTCTGTCTCTGTCTCTACCTCTGTCTCTGTCCCTGTCTCTGTCTCCGTCTCCGTCTCCGTCCTTGTCTCTGTCTCTGTCTCTGGCTCCATCTCTGTCTCTGTCTCAGTCTCAGTCTCTGTCTCTGTCTCTGTCTCTGTCTCTGTCTCTGTCTCTGTCTCTGTCCCTGTCTCTGTCTCTGTCTCTGTCTCTGTCTCTGTCTCTGTCTCTGTCTCTGTCTCTGTCTCTGTCTCTGTCTCTGTCTCTGTCTCTGTCTCTGTCTCTGTCTCTGTCTCTGTCTCTGTCTTTGTCTCTGTCTCTGTCTCTGTCTCTGTCTCTGTCTCTGTCTCTGTCTCTGTCTCTGTCTCTGTCCTCGTCTCTGTCTCCGTCTCCGTCTCTGTCTCTGTCTCTGTCTCTGTCTCTGTCTCCATCTCTGTCTCTGTCTCTGTCTCTGTCTCTGTCTCCGTCTCTGTCTCTGTCTCTGTCGCTGTCTCTGTCTCTGTCTCTGCCTCTGTCTCTGTCCCTGTCTCTGTCTCCGTCTCCGTCTTTGTCTCTGTCTCTCTCTCTGGCTCCATCTCTGTCTCTGTCTCAGTCTCAGTCTCTGTATCTGTCTCTGTCTCTGTCTCTGTCTCTGTCTCTGTCTCAGTCTCTGTCTCTGTCTCTGTCTCTGTCCCTGTCTCTGTCTCTGTCCCCGTCTCTGTCTCCGTCTCCGTCTCTGTCTCTGTCTCTGTCTCTGTCTCCATCTCTGTCCCCGTCTCTGTCTCCGTCTCTGTCTCTGTCTCTGTCTCTGTCTCTGTCTCTGTCTCTGTCTCTGTCCCCGTCTCTGTCTCCGTCTCCGTCTCTGTCTCAGTCTCAGTCTCTGCCTCTGTCTCAGTCTCTGTCTCTGTCTCTGTCTCTGTCTCCATCTCTGTCTCTGTCTCTGTCTCTGTCTCTGTCTCTGTCTCTGTCTCTGTCTCTGTCTCTGTCTCTGTCTCTGTCCCTGTCTCGGTCTCTGTCTCTGTCTCTGTCTCTGTCTCTGCCTCTGTCTCTGTCCATGTCTCTGTCCATGTCTCTGCTCCGTCTCCGTCTCTGTCTCTGTCTCTGGCTCCATCTCTGTCTCTGTCTCAGTCTCTGTCTCTGTCTCTGTCCCTGTCCCTGTCTCTGTCTCTGTCTCTGTCTCTGTCTCTGTCTCTGTCTCTGTCTCTGTCTCTGTCTCTGTCTCTGTATCTGTCTCTGTCTCTGTCTCTGTCTCTGTCTCTGTCTCTGTCTCTGTCTCTGTCTCTGTCTCTGTCTCCGTCTTTGTCTCTGTCTTTGTCTCCATCTTTGTCTCCGTCTTTGTCTCCGTCTTTGTCTACGTCTTTGGCTACGTCTTTGTCATCGTCTTTGTCTCCGTCAATGTCTCCTGGCTCTTTGTCTCGGTCTTTGTCTCATGCACCTGTGTCTCTGTCTCTGTCCCCGTCTCTGTCTCGTCTCCGTCTCTGTCTCTGTCTCTGTCTCTGTCTCCATCTCTGTCCCCGTCTCTGTCTCCGTCTCTGTCTCTGTCTCTGTCTCTGTCTCTGTCTCTGTCTCTGTCTCTGTCTCTGTCTCTGTCTCTGTCTCTGTCTCTGTCTCTGTCTCTGTCTCTGTCTCTGTCTCTGTCTCTGTCTCTGTCTCTGTCTCTGTCTCTGTCTCTGTCTCTGTCTCTGTCTCTGTCTCTGTCTCTGTCTCTGTCTCTGTCTCTGTCTCTGTCTCTGTCTCTGTCTCTGTCTCTGTCTCTGTCTCTGTCTCTGTCTCCGTCTTTGTCTCCGTCTTTGTCTCCGTCGTCGTCTTCCTCTACGTCTCCGCCTTTGTCTCCGTCTTTGTCACCGTGTTTGTCTCCGTCTTTGTCTCCGTCTTTGTATACGCCTTTGTCTACGTCTTTGTCACCGTCCGTGTCTCTGTCTTTGTCTCCGTCCTCGTCATCCTCTTTGTCTCCGTCTTTGTCTCCGTCTTTGTCTCCGTCCTCGTCTTCCTCTTCGTCTCCGCCTTTGTCTCCGTCTTTGTCACCGTCTTTGTCTCATGCTCCTCTGTCTCTGTCTGTGTCTATGTCTCTGTCTCTGTCTCTGTCTCTGTCTCTGTCTCCAACTCCTTCGCCGTCTCTGCCGCTGTCTCTGTCTCTGTCTCTACCTCTGTCTCTGTCCCTGTCTCTGTCTCCGTCTCTGTCTCTGGCTCCATCTCTGTCTCTGTCTCAGTCTCAGTCTCTGTCTCTGTCTCTGTCTCTGTCTCTGTCTCTGTCTCTGTCTCTGTCTCTGTCTCTGTCTCTGTCTCTGTCTCTGTCTCTGTCTCTGTCTCTGTCCCTGTCTCGGTCTCTGTCTCTGTCTCTGTCTCTGTCTCTGCCTCTGTCTCTGTCCATGTCTCTGTCCATGTCTCTGCTCCGTCTCCGTCTCTGTCTCTGTCTCTGGCTCCATCTCTGTCTCAGTCTCTGTCTCTGTCTCTGTCTCTGTCTCTGTCTCTGTCTCCATCTCTGTCCCCGTCTCTGTCTCCGTCTCCGTCTCTGTCTCTGTCTCTGTCTCTGTCTCTGTCTCTGTCTCTGTCTCTGTCTCTGTCTCTGTCTCTGTCTGTGTCTCTGTCTCTGTCTCTGTCTCTGTCTCTGTCTCTGTCTCTGTCTCTGTCTCTGTCTCTGTCTCTGTCTCTGTCTCTGTCTCTGTCTCGGTCTCTGTCTGTGTCTCTGTCTCTGTCTCTGCCTCTGTCTCTGTCCATGTCTCTGCTCCGTCTCCGTCTCTGTCTCTGGCTCCATCTCTGTCTCCGTCTCAGTGTCTGTCTCTGTCTTTGTCTCTGTCTCTGACTCTGTCCCTGTCCCTGTCTCTGTCTCCGTCTCTGTCTCTGTCTCTGTCTCTGTCTCTGTCTCTGTCTCTGTCTCTGTCTCTGTCTCCGTCTTTGTCTCTGTCTTTGTCTCCATCTTTGTCTCTGTCTTTGTCTCCGTCTTTGTCGCCGTCTTTGTCTCCGTCGTCGTCTTCATCTTCGTCTGCGTCATTGTCTCCGTCTTTGTCTACGTCTTTGTCTACGTCTTTGTCACCGTCTTTGTCTCCGTCCATGTCTCCTGCCCCTTTGTCTCGGTCTTTGTCTCATGCACCTGTGTCTCTGTCTCTGTCTCTGTCTCTGTCTGTGTCTCTGTCTCTGTCTCTATATTACACTCTGTCTCCGTCTTTGTCTTCGTCTCTGTCTCCGTCTTTGTGCCTGTCTTTGTCTCCGTATTTGTATCCGTCTGTGTAACCATCTTTGTCTCCGTCTTTGTCTCCGTCTTTGCCTCCGTCTTTGTCTTCGTCTTTGTCTCCGTCTTTGTCTCTGTCTTTGTCTCCGTCTTTGTGCCTGTCTTTGTCTCCATATTTGTCACCGTCTTTGTCTCTGTATTTGTCTCCGTCTGTGTCTCCATATTTGTCTCTGTCTACGTCTGTCTACGTCTTTGTCTACGTCTTTGTCACCGTCTTTGTCTCCGTCCATGTCTCCTGCCCCTCTGTCTCGGTCTTTGTCTCATGCGCCTCTGTCTCTGTCTGTGTCTATGTCTCTGTCTCTGCCTCTGTATCGGGCTCTGTCCCTGTCTCTGTCTCTGTCCCTGTCTCTGTCTGTGTCTCTGTCTCTGTCTCTGTCTCTGTCTCTGTCTCTGTCTCTGTCTCTGTCTCTGTCTCTGTCTCTGTCTCTGTCTCTGTCTCTGTCTCTGTCTCTGTCTCTGTCCCCGTCTCTGTCTCCGTCTCCGTCTCTGTCTCAGTCTCAGTCTCTGTCTCTGTCTCAGTCTCTGTCTCTGTCTCTGTCTCTGTCTCCATCTCTGTCTCTGTCTCTGTCTCTGTCTCTGTCTCTGTCTCTGTCTCTGTCTCTGTCTCTGTCTCTGTCTCTGTCTCTGTCTCTGTCTCTGTCCCTGTCTCTGTCTCTGTCTCTGTCTCTGTCTCTGCCTCTGTCTCTGTCCATGTCTCTGCCCATGTCTCTGCTCCGTCTCCGTCTCTGTCTCTGTCTCTGGCTCCATCTCTGTCTCTGTCTCAGTCTCTGTCTCTGTCTCTGTCCCTGTCCCTGTCTCTGTCTCTGTCTCTGTCTCTGTCTCTGTCTCTGTCTCTGTCTCTGTCTCTGTCTCTGTCTCTGTCTCTGTCTCTGTCTCTGTCTCTGTCTCTGTCTCTGTCTCTGTCTCTGTCTCTGTCTCTGTCTCCGTCTTTGTCTCTGTCTTTGTCTCCATCTTTGTCTCCGTCTTTGTCTCTGTCTCTGTCTCTGTCTCTGTCTCCGTCTCTGTCTCTGTCTCTGTCGCTGTCTCTGTCTCTGTCTCTGCCTCTGTCTCTGTCCCTGTCTCTGTCTCCGTCTCCGTCTTTGTCTCTGTCTCTCTCTCTGGCTCCATCTCTGTCTCTGTCTCAGTCTCAGTCTCTGTATCTGTCTCTGTCTCCGTCTCCGTCTTTGTCTCTGTCTCTCTCTCTGGCTCCATCTCTGTCTCTGTCTCAGTCTCAGTCTCTGTATCTGTCTCTGTCTCTGTCTCTGTCTCTGTCTCTGTCTCAGTCTCTGTCTCTGTCTCTGTCTCTGTCCCTGTCTCTGTCTCTGTCCCCGTCTCTGTCTCCGTCTCCGTCTCTGTCTCTGTCTCTGTCTCTGTCTCCATCTCTGTCCCCGTCTCTGTCTCCGTCTCTGTCTCTGTCTCTGTCTCTGTCTCTGTCTCTGTCTCTGTCTCTGTCTCTGTCCCCGTCTCTGTCTCCGTCTCCGTCTCTGTCTCAGTCTCAGTCTCTGCCTCTGTCTCAGTCTCTGTCTCTGTCTCTGTCTCTGTCTCCATCTCTGTCTCTGACTCTGTCTCTGTCTCTGTCTCTGTCTCTGTCTCTGTCTCTGTCTCTGTCTCTGTCTCTGTCTCTGTCCCTGTCTCGGTCTCTGTCTCTGTCTCTGTCTCTGCCTCTGTCTCTGTCCATGTCTCTGTCCATGTCTCTGCTCCGTCTCCGTCTCTGTCTCTGTCTCTGTCTCTGTCCCTGTCTCGGTCTCTGTCTCTGTCTCTGTCTCTGTCTCTGCCTCTGTCTCTGTCCATGTCTCTGTCCATGTCTCTGCTCCGTCTCCGTCTCTGTCCCTGTCTCTGTCTCCGTCTCCGTCTCTGTCTCTGTCTCTGTCTCTGTGCCTGTCTCTGTCTCTGTCTCTGCCTCTGTCTCTGTCCCCGTCTCTGTCTCCGTCTCCGTCTCTGTCTCTGTCTCTGTCTCTGTCTCTGTCTCTGTATCTGTCTCCATCTCTGTATCTGTCTCCGTCCATGTCTCCTGCCCCTCAGTCTCGGTCTTTGTCTCATGCGCCTCTGTCTCTGTCTGTGTCTATGTCTCTGTCTCTGTCTCTGTCCTGTCTCTGTCTCTGTCTCTGTCTCTGTCTCTGTCTCTGTCTCTGTCTCTGTCTCTGTCTCTGTCTCTGTCTCTGTCTCTGTCTCTGTCTCTGTCTCTGTCTCTGTCTCTGTCTCTGTCTCTGTCTCTGTCTCTGTCTCTGTCTCTGTCTCTGTCTCTGTCTCTGTCTCTGTCTCTGTCTCTGTCTCTGTCTCTGTCTCTGTCTCTGTCTCTGTCTCTGTCTCTGTCTCTGTCTTTGTCTCTGTCCTCGTCTCTGTCTCTGTCTCTGTCTCTGTCTCTGTCTCTGTCTCTGTCTCTGTCTCTGTCTCTGTCTCTGTCCTCGTCTCTGTCTCCGTCTCCGTCTCTGTCTCTGTCTCTGTCTCTGTCTCTGTCTCTGTCTCCATCTCTGTCTCTGTCTCTGTCTCTGTCTCTGTCTCCGTCTCTGTCTCTGTCTCTGTCGCTGTCTCTGTCTCTGTCTCTGCCTCTGTCTCTGTCCCTGTCTCTGTCTCCGTCTCCGTCTTTGTCTCTGTCTCTCTCTCTGGCTCCATCTCTGTCTCTGTCTCAGTCTCAGTCTCTGTATCTGTCTCTGTCTCTGTCTCTGTCTCTGTCTCAGTCTCTGTCTCTGTCTCTGTCTCTGTCCCTGTCTCTGTCTCTGTCCCCGTCTCTGACTCCGTCTCCGTCTCTGTCTCTGTCTCTGTCTCTGTCTCCATCTCTGTCCCCGTCTCTGTCTCCGTCTCTGTCTCTGTCTCTGTCTCTGTCTCTGTCTCTGTCTCTGTCTCTGTCTCTGTCCCCGTCTCTGTCTCCGTCTCCGTCTCTGTCTCAGTCTCAGTCTCTGCCTCTGTCTCAGTCTCTGTCTCTGTCTCTGTCTCTGTCTCCATCTCTGTCTCTGTCTCTGTATCTGTCTCTGTCTCTGTCTCTGTCTCTGTCCCTGTCTATGTCTCTGTCCCCGTCTCTGTCTCGTCTCCGTCTCTGTCTCTGTCTCTGTCTCTGTCTCCATCTCTGTCCCCGTCTCTGTCTCCGTCTCTGTCTCTGTCTCTGTCTCTGTCTCTGTCTCTGTCTCTGTCTCTGTCTCTGTCTCTGTCTCTGTCTCTGTCTCTGTCTCTGTCTCTGTCTCTGTCTCTGTCTCTGTCTCTGTCTCTGTCTCTGTCTCTGTCTCTGTCTCTGTCTCTGTCTCTGTCTCTGTCTCTGTCTCTGTCTCTGTCTCTGTCTCTGTCTCTGTCTCTGTCTCTGTCTCTGTCTCTGTCTCTGTCTCTGTCTCCGTCTTTGTCTCCGTCTTTGTCTCCGTCGTCGTCTTCCTCTACGTCTCCGCCTTTGTCTCCGTCTTTGTCACCGTGTTTGTCTCCGTCTTTGTCTCCGTCTTTGTATACGTCTTTGTCTACGTCTTTGTCTACGTCTTTGTCACCGTCCGTGTCTCTGTCTTTGTCTCCGTCCTCGTCATCCTCTTTGTCTCCGTCTTTGTCTCCGTCTTTGTCTCCGTCCTCGTCTTCCTCTTCGTCTCCGCCTTTGTCTCCGTCTTTGTCACCGTCTTTGTCTCATGCTCCTCTGTCTCTGTCTCTGTCTCTGTCTCTGTCTCTGTCTCTGTCTCTGTCTCTGCCTCTGTCTCGGTCTCTGTCTGTGTCTCTGTCTCTGTCTCTGCCTCTGTCTCTGTCCATGTCTCTGCTCCGTCTCCGCCTCTGTCTCTGTCCCCGTCTCTGTCTCCGTCTCCGTCTCTGTCTCTGTCTCTGTCTCTGTCTCTGTCTCTGTCTCTGTCTCTGTCTCCATCTCTGTATCTGTCTCCGTCCATGTCTCCTGCCCCTCAGTCTCGGTCTTTGTCTCATGCGCCTCTGTCTCTGTCTGTGTCTATGTCTCTGTCTCTGCCTCTGTATCGGGCCATGTCCTGGTCCCTGTCTCTGTCTCTGTCTCTGTCCCTGTCTCTGTCTCTGTCCCCGTCTCTGTCTCTGTCTCTGCCTCTGTCTCTGTCTCTGGCTCCATCTCTGTCTCTGCCTCTGTCTCTGTCTCTGTCTCTGCCTCTGTCTCTGTCTCTGTCTCCGTCTCTGTCTCTGTCCCTATCTCTGTCTCTGTCTCTGTTCCCGTCTCTGTCTCCGCCTCTGCCTCTGTCTCTGTCTCCGTCTTTGTCTCCGTCTTTGTCTCCGTCGTCGTCTTCCTCTACGTCTCCGCCTTTGTCTCCGTCTTTGTCACCGTGTTTGTCTCCGTCTTTGTCTCCGTCTTTGTATACGTCTTTGTCTACGTCTTTGTCACCGTCCGTGTCTCTGTCTTTGTCTCCGTCCTCGTCATCCTCTTTGTCTCCGTCTTTGTCTCCGTCTTTGTCTCCGTCCTCGTCTTCCTCTTCGTCTCCGCCTTTGTCTCCGTCTTTGTCACCGTCTTTGTCTCATGCTCCTCTGTCTCTGTCTGTGTCTATGTCTCTGTCTCTGTCTCTGTCTCTGTCTCTGTCTCCATCTCCTTCGCCGTCTCTGCCGCTGTCTCTGTCTCTGTCTCTACCTCTGTCTCTGTCCCTGTCTCTGTCTCCGTCTCCGTCTCCGTCCTTGTCTCTGTCTCTGTCTCTGGCTCCATCTCTGTCTCTGTCTCAGTCTCAGTCTCTGTCTCTGTCTCTGTCTCTGTCTCTGTCTCTGTCTCTGTCTCTGTCCCTGTCTCTGTCTCTGTCTCTGTCTCTGTCTCTGTCTCTGTCTCTGTCTCTGTCTCTGTCTCTGTCTCTGTCTCTGTCTCTGTCTCTGTCTCTGTCTCTGTCTCTGTCTCTGTCTCTGTCTCTGTCTTTGTCTCTGTCTCTGTCTCTGTCTCTGTCTCTGTCTCTGTCTCTGTCTCTGTCTCTGTCTCTGTCCTCGTCTCTGTCTCCGTCTCCGTCTCTGTCTCTGTCTCTGTCTCTGTCTCTGTCTCCATCTCTGTCTCTGTCTCTGTCTCTGTCTCTGTCTCCGTCTCTGTCTCTGTCTCTGTCGCTGTCTCTGTCTCTGTCTCTGCCTCTGTCTCTGTCCCTGTCTCTGTCTCCGTCTCCGTCTTTGTCTCTGTCTCTCTCTCTGGCTCCATCTCTGTCTCTGTCTCAGTCTCAGTCTCTGTATCTGTCTCTGTCTCTGACTCTGTCTCTGTCTCTGTCTCAGTCTCTGTCTCTGTCTCTGTCTCTGTCCCTGTCTCTGTCTCTGTCCCCGTCTCTGTCTCCGTCTCCGTCTCTGTCTCTGTCTCTGTCTCTGTCTCCATCTCTGTCCCCGTCTCTGTCTCCGTCTCTGTCTCTGTCTCTGTCTCTGTCTCTGTCTCTGTCTCTGTCTCTGTCCCCGTCTCTGTCTCCGTCTCCGTCTCTGTCTCAGTCTCAGTCTCTGCCTCTGTCTCAGTCTCTGTCTCTGTCTCTGTCTCTGTCTCCATCTCTGTCTCTGTCTCTGTCTCTGTCTCTGTCTCTGTCTCTGTCTCTGTCTCTGTCTCTGTCTCTGTCTCTGTCCCTGTCTCGGTCTCTGTCTCTGTCTCTGTCTCTGTCTCTGCCTCTGTCTCTGTCCATGTCTCTGTCCATGTCTCTGCTCCGTCTCCGTCTCTGTCTCTGTCTCTGGCTCCATCTCTGTCTCTGTCTCAGTCTCTGTCTCTGTCTCTGTCCCTGTCCCTGTCTCTGTCTCTGTCTCTGTCTCTGTCTCTGTCTCTGTCTCTGTCTCTGTCTCTGTCTCTGTCTCTGTATCTGTCTCTGTCTCTGTCTCTGTCTCTGTCTCTGTCTCTGTCTCTGTCTCTGTCTCTGTCTCCGTCTTTGTCTCTGTCTTTGTCTCCATCTTTGTCTCCGTCTTTGTCTCCGTCTTTGTCTACGTCTTTGGCTACGTCTTTGTCATCGTCTTTGTCTCCGTCAATGTCTCCTGGCTCTTTGTCTCGGTCTTTGTCTCATGCACCTGTGTCTCTGTCTCTGTCCCCGTCTCTGTCTCGTCTCCGTCTCTGTCTCTGTCTCTGTCTCTGTCTCCATCTCTGTCCCCGTCTCTGTCTCCGTCTCTGTCTCTGTCTCTGTCTCTGTCTCTGTCTCTGTCTCTGTCTCTGTCTCTGTCTCTGTCTCTGTCTCTGTCTCTGTCTCTGTCTCTGTCTCTGTCTCTGTCTCTGTCTCTGTCTCTGTCTCTGTCTCTGTCTCTGTCTCTGTCTCTGTCTCTGTCTCTGTCTCTGTCTCTGTCTCTGTCTCTGTCTCTGTCTCTGTCTCTGTCTCTGTCTCCGTCTTTGTCTCCGTCTTTGTCTCCGTCGTCGTCTTCCTCTACGTCTCCGCCTTTGTCTCCGTCTTTGTCACCGTGTTTGTCTCCGTCTTTGTCTCCGTCTTTGTATACGCCTTTGTCTACGTCTTTGTCACCGTCCGTGTCTCTGTCTTTGTCTCCGTCCTCGTCATCCTCTTTGTCTCCGTCTTTGTCTCCGTCTTTGTCTCCGTCCTCGTCTTCCTCTTCGTCTCCGCCTTTGTCTCCGTCTTTGTCACCGTCTTTGTCTCATGCTCCTCTGTCTCTGTCTGTGTCTATGTCTCTGTCTCTGTCTCTGTCTCTGTCTCTGTCTCCAACTCCTTCGCCGTCTCTGCCGCTGTCTCTGTCTCTGTCTCTACCTCTGTCTCTGTCCCTGTCTCTGTCTCCGTCTCTGTCTCTGGCTCCATCTCTGTCTCTGTCTCAGTCTCAGTCTCTGTCTCTGTCTCTGTCTCTGTCTCTGTCTCTGTCTCTGTCTCTGTCTCTGTCTCTGTCTCTGTCTCTGTCTCTGTCTCTGTCTCTGTCTCTGTCTCTGTCTCTGTCTCTGTCCTCGTCTCTGTCTCCGTCTCCGTCTCTGTCTCTGTCTCTGTCTCTGTCTCTGTCTCCATCTCTGTCTCTGTCTCTGTCTCTGTCTCTGTCTCCGTCTCTGTCTCTGTCTCTGTCGCTGTCTCTGTCTCTGTCTCTGCCTCTGTCTCTGTCCCTGTCTCTGTCTCCGTCTCCGTCTTTGTCTCTGTCTCTCTCTCTGGCTCCATCTCTGTCTCTGTCTCAGTCTCAGTCTCTGTATCTGTCTCTGTCTCTGTCTCTGTCTCTGTCTCTGTCTCAGTCTCTGTCTCTGTCTCTGTCTCTGTCCCTGTCTCTGTCTCTGTCCCCGTCTCTGTCTCCGTCTCCGTCTCTGTCTCTGTCTCTGTCTCTGTCTCCATCTCTGTCCCCGTCTCTGTCTCCGTCTCTGTCTCTGTCTCTGTCTCTGTCTCTGTCTCTGTCTCTGTCTCTGTCTCTGTCCCCGTCTCTGTCTCCGTCTCCGTCTCTGTCTCAGTCTCAGTCTCTGCCTCTGTCTCAGTCTCTGTCTCTGTCTCTGTCTCTGTCTCCATCTCTGTCTCTGACTCTGTCTCTGTCTCTGTCTCTGTCTCTGTCTCTGTCTCTGTCTCTGTCTCTGTCTCTGTCTCTGTCCCTGTCTCGGTCTCTGTCTCTGTCTCTGTCTCTGCCTCTGTCTCTGTCCATGTCTCTGTCCATGTCTCTGCTCCGTCTCCGTCTCTGTCTCTGTCTCTGGCTCCATCTCTGTCTCTGTCTCAGTCTCTGTCTCTGTCTCTGTCCCTGTCCCTGTCTCTGTCTCTGTCTCTGTCTCTGTCTCTGTCTCTGTCTCTGTCTCTGTCTCTGTCTCTGTCTCTGTCTCTGTATCTGTCTCTGTCTCTGTCTCTGTCTCTGTCTCTGTCTCTGTCTCCGTCTCTGTCTCCGTCTTTGTCTCTGTCTTTGTCTCCATCTTTGTCTCCGTCTTTGTCTCCGTCTTTGTCTACGTCTTTGGCTACGTCTTTGTCATCGTCTTTGTCTCCGTCCATGTCTCCTGGCTCTTTGTCTCGGTCTTTGTCTCATGCACCTGTGTCTCTGTCTCTGTCTCTGTCTCAGTCTCTGTCTCTGTCTCTGTCTCTGTCTCTGTCCCTGTCTTTGTCTCTGTCCCCGTCTCTGTCTCCGTCTCCGTCTCCGTCTCTGTCTCTGTCTCTGTCTCTGTCTCCATCTCTGTCCCCGTCTCTGTCTCCGTCTCTGTCTCTGTCTCTGTCTCTGTCTCTATCTCTGTCTCTGTCTCTGTCTCTGTCTCTGTCTCTGTCTCTGTCTCTGTCTCTGTCTCTGTCTCTGTCTCTGTCTCTGTCTCTGTCTCTGTCTCTGTCTCTGTCTCTGTCTCTGTCTCTGTCTCTGTCTCTGTCTCTGTCTCTGTCTCTGTCTCTGTCTCTGTCTCTGTCTCTGTCTCTGTCTCTGTCTCAGTCTCTGTCTCTGTCTCTGTCTCTGTCTCTGTCCCTGTCTATGTCTCTGTCCCCGTCTCTGTCTCCGTCTCCGTCTCTGTCTCTGTCTCTGTCTCTGTCTCCATCTCTGTCCCCGTCTCTGTCTCCGTCTCTGTCTCTGTCTCTGTCTCTGTCTCTATCTCTGTCTCTGTCTCTGTCTCTGTCTCTGTCTCTGTCTCTGTCTCTGTCTCTGTCTCTGTCTCTGTCTCTGTCTCTGTCTCTGTCTCTGTCTCTGTCTCTGTCTCTGTCTCTGCCTCTGTCTCGGTCTCTGTCTGTGTCTCTGTCTCTGTCTCTGCCTCTGTCTCTGTCCATGTCTCTGCTCCGTCTCCGCCTCTGTCTCTGTCCCCGTCTCTGTCTCCGTCTCCGTCTCTGTCTCTGTCTCTGTCTCTGTCTCTGTCTCTGTCTCTGTCTCTGTCTCCATCTCTGTATCTGTCTCCGTCCATGTCTCCTGCCCCTCAGTCTCGGTCTTTGTCTCATGCGCCTCTGTCTCTGTCTGTGTCTATGTCTCTGTCTCTGCCTCTGTATCGGGCCATGTCCTGGTCCCTGTCTCTGTCTCTGTCTCTGTCCCTGTCTCTGTCTCTGTCCCCGTCTCTGTCTCTGTCTCTGTCTCCATCTCTGTCCCCGTCTCTGTCTCCGTCTCTGTCTCTGTCTCTGTCTCTGTCTCTGTCTCTGTCTCTGTCTCTGTCTCTGTCTCTGTCTCTGTCCCCGTCTCTGTCTCCGTCTCCGACTCTGTCTCAGTCTCAGTCTCTGTCTCTGTCTCAGTCTCTGTCTCTGTCTCTGTCTCTGTCTCCATCTCTGTCTCTGTCTCTGTCTCTGTCTCTGTCTCTGTCTCTGTCTCTGTCTCTGTCTCTGTCTCTGTCTCTGTCTCTGTCTCTGTCTCTGTCTCTGTCCCTGTCTCGGTCTCTGTCTCTGTCTCTGTCTCTGCCTCTGTCTCTGTCCATGTCTCTGTCCATGTCTCTGCTCCGTCTCCGTCTCTGTCTCTGTCTCTGGCTCCATCTCTGTCTCTGTCTCAGTCTCTGTCTCTGTCTCTGTCCCTGTCCCTGTCTCTGTCTCTGTCTCTGTCTCTGTCTCTGTCTCTGTCTCTGTCTCTGTCTCTGTCTCTGTCTCTGTATCTGTCTCTGTCTCTGTCTCTGTCTCTGTCTCTGTCTCTGTCTCTGTCTCCGTCTTTGTCTCTGTCTTTGTCTCCATCTTTGTCTCCGTCTTTGTCTCCGTCTTTGTCTACGTCTTTGGCTACGTCTTTGTCATCGTCTTTGTCTCCGTCCATGTCTCCTGGCTCTTTGTCTCGGTCTTTGTCTCATGCACCTGTGTCTCTGTCTCTGTCTCTGTCTCTGTCTCAGTCTCTGTCTCTGTCTCTGTCTCTGTCTCTGTCCCTGTCTATGTCTCTGTCCCCGTCTCTGTCTCCGTCTCCGTCTCCGTCTCTGTCTCTGTCTCTGTCTCTGTCTCCATCTCTGTCCCCGTCTCTGTCTCCGTCTCTGTCTCTGTCTCTGTCTCTGTCTCTATCTCTGTCTCTGTCTCTGTCTCTGTCTCTGTCTCTGTCTCTGTCTCTGTCTCTGTCTCTGTCTCTGTCTCTGTCTCTGTCTCTGTCTCTGTCTCTGTCTCTGTCTCTGTCTCTGTCTCTGTCTCTGTCTCTGTCTCTGTCTCTGTCTCTGTCTCTGTCTCTGTCTCTGTCTCTGTCTCTGTCTCTGTCTCTGTCTCAGTCTCTGTCTCTGTCTCTGTCTCTGTCTCTGTCCCTGTCCATGTCTCTGTCCCCGTCTCTGTCTCCGTCTCCGTCTCTGTCTCTGTCTCTGTCTCTGTCTCCATCTCTGTCCCCGTCTCTGTCTCCGTCTCTGTCTCTGTCTCTGTCTCTGTCTCTATCTCTGTCTCTGTCTCTGTCTCTGTCTCTGTCTCTGTCTCTGTCTCTGTCTCTGTCTCTGTCTCTGTCTCTGTCTCTGTCTCTGTCTCTGTCTCTGCCTCTGTCTCGGTCTCTGTCTGTGTCTCTGTCTCTGTCTCTGCCTCTGTCTCTGTCCATGTCTCTGCTCCGTCTCCGCCTCTGTCTCTGTCCCCGTCTCTGTCTCCGTCTCCGTCTCTGTCTCTGTCTCTGTCTCTGTCTCTGTCTCTGTCTCTGTCTCTGTCTCTGTCTCCATCTCTGTATCTGTCTCCGCCCATGTCTCCTGCCCCTCAGTCTCGGTCTTTGTCTCATGCGCCTCTGTCTCTGTCTGTGTCTATGTCTCTGTCTCTGCCTCTGTATCGGGCCATGTCCTGGTCCCTGTCTCTGTCTCTGTCTCTGTCCCTGTCTCTGTCTCTGTCCCCGTCTCTGTCTCTGTCTCTGCCTCTGTCTCTGTCTCTGGCTCCATCTCTGTCTCTGCCTCTGTCTCTGTCTCTGTCTCTGCCTCTGTCTCTGTCTCTGTCTCCGTCTCTGTCTCTGTCCCTATCTCTGTCTCTGTCTCTGTTCCCGTCTCTGTCTCCGCCTCTGCCTCTGTCTCTGTCTCCGTCTTTGTCTCCGTCTTTGTCTCCGTCGTCGTCTTCCTCTACGTCTCCGCCTTTGTCTCCGTCTTTGTCACCGTGTTTATCTCCGTCCTTGTCTCCGTCTTTGTATACGTCTTTGTCTACGTCTTTGTCACCGTCCGTGTCTCTGTCTTTGTCTCCGTCCTCGTCATCCTCTTTGTCTCCGTCTTTGTCTCCGTCTTTGTCTCCGTCCTCGTCTTCCTCTTCGTCTCCGCCTTTGTCTCCGTCTTTGTCACCGTCTTTGTCTCATGCTCCTCTGTCTCTGTCTGTGTCTATGTCTCTGTCTCTGTCTCTGTCTCTGTCTCTGTCTCCATCTCCTTCGCTGTCTCTGCCGCTGTCTCTGTCTCTGTCTCTACCTCTGTCTCTGTCCCTGTCTCTGTCTCCGTCTCCGTCTCCGTCCTTGTCTCTGTCTCTGTCTCTGGCTCCATCTCTGTCTCTGTCTCAGTCTCAGTCTCTGTCTCTGTCTCTGTCTCTGTCTCTGTCTCTGTCTCTGTCTCTGTCTCTGTCTCTGTCTCTGTCTCTGTCTCTGTCTCTGTCTCTGTCTCTGTCTCTGTCTCTGTCTCTGTCTCTGTCTCTGTCTCTGTCTCTGTCTCTGTCTCTGTCTCTGTCTCTGTCTCTGTCTCTGTCTCTGTCTCTGTCTCTGTCTCTGTCTCTGTCTCTGTCTCTGTCTTTGTCTCTGTCCTCGTCTCTGTCTCTGTCTCTGTCTCTGTCTCTGCCTCTGTCTCTGTCTCTGTCTCTGTCTCTGTATCTGTCCTCGTCTCTGTCTCCGTCTCCGTCTCTGTCTCTGTCTCTGTCTCTGTCTCTGTCTCCATCTCTGTCTCTGTCTCTGTCGCTGTCTCTGTCTCTGTCTCTGCCTCTGTCTTTGTCCCTGTCTCTGTCTCCGTCTCCGTCTTTGTCTCTGTCTCTCTCTCTGGCTCCATCTCTGTCTCTGTCTCAGTCTCAGTCTCTGTATCTGTCTCTGTCTCTGTCTCTGTCTCTGTCTCAGTCTCTGTCTCTGTCTCTGTCTCTGTCTCTGTCCCTGTCTCTGTCTCTGTCCCCGTCTCTGTCTCCGTCTCCGTCTCTGTCTCTGTCTCTGTCTCTGTCTCCATCTCTGTCCCCGTCTCTGTCTCCGTCTCTGTCTCTGTCTCTGTCTCTGTCTCTGTCTCTGTCTCTGTCTCTGTCCCCGTCTCTGTCTCCGTCTCCGTCTCTGTCTCAGTCTCAGTCTCTGTCTCTGTCTCAGTCTCTGTCTCTGTCTCTGTCTCTGTCTCCATCTCTGTCTCTGTCTCTGTCTCTGTCTCTGTCTCTGTCTCTGTCTCTGTCTCTGTCTCTGTCTCTGTCTCTGTCTCTGTCTCTGTCTCTGTCCCTGTCTCGGTCTCTGTCTCTGTCCATGTCTCTGTCCATGTCTCTGCTCCGTCTCCGTCTCTGTCTCTGTCTCTGGCTCCATCTCTGTCTCTGTCTCAGTCTCTGTCTCTGTCTCTGTCCCTGTCCCTGTCTCTGTCTCTGTCTCTGTCTCTGTCTCTGTCTCTGTCTCTGTCTCTGCCTCTGTCTCTGTCTCCGTCTCTGTATCTGTCTCTGTCTCTGTCTCTGTCTCTGTCTCTGTCTCTGTCTCTGTCTCTGTCTCTGTCTCCGTCTTTGTCTCTGTCTTTGTCTCCATCTTTGTCTCCGTCTTTGTCTCCGTCTTTGTCTACGTCTTTGGCTACGTCTTTGTCATCGTCTTTGTCTCCGTCCATGTCTCCTGGCTCTTTGTCTCGGTCTTTGTCTCATGCACCTGTGTCTCTGTCTCTGTCTCTGTCTCAGTCTCTGTCTCTGTCTCTGTCTCTGTCTCTGTCCCTGTCTATGTCTCTGTCCCCGTCTCTGTCTCGTCTCCGTCTCTGTCTCTGTCTCTGTCCCTGTCTCTGTCTCCGTCTCCGTCTTTGTCTCTGTCTCTCTCTCTGGCTCCATCTCTGTCTCTGTCTCAGTCTCAGTCTCTGTATCTGTCTCTGTCTCTGTCTCTGTCTCTGCCTCTGTCTCTGTCCCTGTCTCTGTCTCCGTCTCCGTCTTTGTCTCTGTCTCTGTCTCTGGCTCCATCTCTGTCTCTGTCTCAGTCTCAGTCTCTGTCTCTGTCTCTGTCTCTGTCTCTGTCTCTGTCTCTGTCTCTGTCTCTGTCTCTGTCTCTGTCTCTGTCTCTGTCTCTGTCTCTGTCTCTGTCTCTGTCTCTGTCTCTGTCTCTGTCTCTGTCTCTGTCTCTGTCTCTGTCTCTGTCTCTGTCTCTGTCTCTGTCTCTGTCTTTGTCTCTGTCCTCGTCTCTGTCTCTGTCTCTGTCTCTGTCTCTGTCTCTGTCTCTGTCTCTGTCTCTGTCTCTGTCTCTGTCCTCGTCTCTGTCTCCGTCTCCGTCTCTGTCTCTGTCTCTGTCTCTGTCTCTGTCTCCATCTCTGTCTCTGTCTCTGTCTCTGTCTCTGTCTCCGTCTCTGTCTCTGTCTCTGTCGCTGTCTCTGTCTCTGTCTCTGCCTCTGTCTCTGTCCCTGTCTCTGTCTCCGTCTCCGTCTTTGTCTCTGTCTCTCTCTCTGGCTCCATCTCTGTCTCTGTCTCAGTCTCAGTCTCTGTATCTGTCTCTGTCTCTGTCTCTGTCTCTGTCTCAGTCTCTGTCTCTGTCTCTGTCTCTGTCCCTGTCTCTGTCTCTGTCCCCGTCTCTGTCTCCGTCTCCGTCTCTGTCTCTGTCTCTGTCTCTGTCTCCATCTCTGTCCCCGTCTCTGTCTCCGTCTCTGTCTCTGTCTCTGTCTCTGTCTCTGTCTCTGTCTCTGTCTCTGTCTCTGTCCCCGTCTCTGTCTCCGTCTCCGTCTCTGTCTCAGTCTCAGTCTCTGTCTCTGTCTCAGTCTCTGTCTCTGTCTCTGTCTCTGTCTCCATCTCTGTCTCTGTCTCTGTCTCTGTCTCTGTCTCTGTCTCTGTCTCTGTCTCTGTCTCTGTCTCTGTCTCTGTCTCTGTCTCTGTCTCTGTCTCTGTCCCTGTCTCGGTCTCTGTCTCTGTCTCTGTCTCTGCCTCTGTCTCTGTCCATGTCTCTGTCCATGTCTCTGCTCCGTCTCCGTCTCTGTCTCTGTCTCTGGCTCCATCTCTGTCTCTGTCTCAGTCTCTGTCTCTGTCTCTGTCCCTGTCCCTGTCTCTGTCTCTGTCTCTGTCTCTGTCTCTGTCTCTGTCTCTGTCTCTGTCTCTGTCTCTGTCTCTGTCTCTGTCTCTGTCTCTGTCTCTGTCTCTGTCTCTGTCTCTGTCTCTGTCTCTGTCTCTGTCTCTGTCTCTGTCTCTGTCTCTGTCTCTGTCTCTGTCTCTGTCTCTGTCTCTGTCTCTGTCTCTGTCTCTGTCTCTGTCTCTGTCTCTGTCTCTGTCTCTGTCTCTGTCTCTGTCTTTGTCCCTGTCTCTGTCTCTGTCCCCGTCTCTGTCTCCGTCTCCGTCTCTGTCTCTGTCTCTGTCTCTGTCTCCATCTCTGTCCCCGTCTCTGTCTCCGTCTCTGTCTCTGTCTCTGTCTCTGTCTCTGTCTCTGTCTCTGTCTCTGTCTCTGTCCCCGTCTCTGTCTCCGTCTCCGTCTCTGTCTCAGTCTCAGTCTCTGTCTCTGTCTCAGTCTCTGTCTCTGTCTCTGTCTCTGTCTCCATCTCTGTCTCTGTCTCTGTCTCTGTCTCTGTCTCTGTCTCTGTCTCTGTCTCTGTCTCTGTCTCTGTCTCTGTCTCTGTCTCTGTCTCTGTCTCTGTCCCTGTCTCGGTCTCTGTCTCTGTCTCTGTCTCTGCCTCTGTCTCTGTCCATGTCTCTGTCCATGTCTCTGCTCCGTCTCCGTCTCTGTCTCTGTCTCTGGCTCCATCTCTGTCTCTGTCTCAGTCTCTGTCTCTGTCTCTGTCCCTGTCCCTGTCTCTGTCTCTGTCTCTGTCTCTGTCTCTGTCTCTGTCTCTGTCTCTGTCTCTGTCTCTGTCTCTGTCTCTGTCTCTGTCTCTGTCTCTGTCTCTGTCTCTGTCTCTGTCTCTGTCTCTGTCTCTGTCTCTGTCTCTGTCTCTGTCTCTGTCTCTGTCTCTGTCTCTGTCTCTGTCTCTGTCTCTGTCTCTGTCTCTGTCTCTGTCTCTGTCTTTGTCTCTGTCCTCGTCTCTGTCTCTGTCTCTGTCTCTGTCTCTGCCTCTGTCTCTGTCTCTGTCTCTGTCTCTGTATCTGTCCTCGTCTCTGTCTCCGTCTCCGTCTCTGTCTCTGTCTCTGTCTCTGTCTCTGTCTCTGTCTCCATCTCTGTCTCTGTCTCTGTCGCTGTCTCTGTCTCTGTCTCTGCCTCTGTCTTTGTCCCTGTCTCTGTCTCCGTCTCCGTCTTTGTCTCTGTCTCTCTCTCTGGCTCCATCTCTGTCTCTGTCTCAGTCTCAGTCTCTGTATCTGTCTCTGTCTCTGTCTCTGTCTCTGTCTCAGTCTCTGTCTCTGTCTCTGTCTCTGTCTCTGTCCCTGTCTCTGTCTCTGTCCCCGTCTCTGTCTCCGTCTCCGTCTCTGTCTCTGTCTCTGTCTCTGTCTCCATCTCTGTCCCCGTCTCTGTCTCCGTCTCTGTCTCTGTCTCTGTCTCTGTCTCTGTCTCTGTCTCTGTCTCTGTCCCCGTCTCTGTCTCCGTCTCCGTCTCTGTCTCAGTCTCAGTCTCTGTCTCTGTCTCAGTCTCTGTCTCTGTCTCTGTCTCTGTCTCCATCTCTGTCTCTGTCTCTGTCTCTGTCTCTGTCTCTGTCTCTGTCTCTGTCTCTGTCTCTGTCTCTGTCTCTGTCTCTGTCTCTGTCTCTGTCCCTGTCTCGGTCTCTGTCTCTGTCCATGTCTCTGTCCATGTCTCTGCTCCGTCTCCGTCTCTGTCTCTGTCTCTGGCTCCATCTCTGTCTCTGTCTCAGTCTCTGTCTCTGTCTCTGTCCCTGTCCCTGTCTCTGTCTCTGTCTCTGTCTCTGTCTCTGTCTCTGTCTCTGTCTCTGCCTCTGTCTCTGTCTCTGTCTCTGTATCTGTCTCTGTCTCTGTCTCTGTCTCTGTCTCTGTCTCTGTCTCTGTCTCTGTCTCCGTCTTTGTCTCTGTCTTTGTCTCCATCTTTGTCTCCGTCTTTGTCTCCGTCTTTGTCTACGTCTTTGGCTACGTCTTTGTCATCGTCTTTGTCTCCGTCCATGTCTCCTGGCTCTTTGTCTCGGTCTTTGTCTCCATCTCTGTCCCCGTCTCTGTCTCCGTCTCTGTCTCTGTCTCTGTCTCTGTCTCTGTCTCTGTCTCTGTCTCTGTCTCTGTCCCCGTCTCTGTCTCCGTCTCCGTCTCTGTCTCAGTCTCAGTCTCTGTCTCTGTCTCAGTCTCTGTCTCTGTCTCTGTCTCTGTCTCCATCTCTGTCTCTGTCTCTGTCTCTGTCTCTGTCTCTGTCTCTGTCTCTGTCTCTGTCTCTGTCTCTGTCTCTGTCTCTGTCTCTGTCTCTGTCTCTGTCCCTGTCTCGGTCTCTGTCTCTGTCTCTGTCTCTGCCTCTGTCTCTGTCCATGTCTCTGTCCATGTCTCTGCTCCGTCTCCGTCTCTGTCTCTGTCTCTGGCTCCATCTCTGTCTCTGTCTCAGTCTCTGTCTCTGTCTCTGTCCCTGTCCCTGTCTCTGTCTCTGTCTCTGTCTCTGTCTCTGTCTCTGTCTCTGTCTCTGTCTCTGTCTCTGTCTCTGTATCTGTCTCTGTCTCTGTCTCTGTCTCTGTCTCTGTCTCTGTCTCTGTCTCTGTCTCTGTCTCCGTCTTTGTCTCTGTCTTTGTCTCCATCTTTGTCTCCGTCTTTGTCTCCGTCTTTGTCTACGTCTTTGGCTACGTCTTTGTCATCGTCTTTGTCTCCGTCCATGTCTCCTGGCTCTTTGTCTCGGTCTTTGTCTCATGCACCTGTGTCTCTGTCTCTGTCTCTGTCTCAGTCTCTGTCTCTGTCTCTGTCTCTGTCTCTGTCCCTGTCTATGTCTCTGTCCCCGTCTCTGTCTCGTCTCCGTCTCTGTCTCTGTCTCTGTCTCTGTCTCCATCTCTGTCCCCGTCTCTGTCTCCGTCTCTGTCTCTGTCTCTGTCTCTGTCTCTGTCTCTGTCTCTGTCTCTGTCTCTGTCTCTGTCTCTGTCTCTGTCTCTGTCTCTGTCTCTGTCTCTGTCTCTGTCTCTGTCTCTGTCTCTGTCTCTGTCTCTGTCTCTGTCTCTGTCTCTGTCTCTGTCTCTGTCTCTGTCTCCGTCTCTGTCTCTGTCTCTGTCTCTGTCTCTGTCTCTGTCTCTGTCTCTGTCTCTGTCTCTGTCTCTGTCTCTGTCTCTGTCTCTGTCTCTGTCTCTGTCTCTGTCTCTGTCTTTGTCTCTGTCCTCGTCTCTGTCTCTGTCTCTGTCTCTGTCTCTGTCTCCGTCTTTGTCTCTGTCTCTCTCTCTAGCTCCATCTCTGTCTCTGTCTCAGTCTCAGTCTCTGTATCTGTCTCTGTCTCTGTCTCTGTCTCTGCCTCTGTCTCTGTCCCTGTCTCTGTCTCCGTCTCCGTCTTTGTCTCTGTCTCTCTCTCTGGCTCCATCTCTGTCTCTGTCTCAGTCTCAGTGTCTGTATCTGTCTCTGTCTCTGTCTCTGTCTCTGTCTCAGTCTCTGTCTCTGTCTCTGTCTCTGTCCCTGTCTCTGTCTCTGTCCCCGTCTCTGTCTCCGTCTCCGTCTCTGTCTCTGTCTCTGTCTCTGTCTCCATCTCTGTCCCCGTCTCTGTCTCCGTCTCTGTCTCTGTCTCTGTCTCTGTCTCCATCTCTGTCTCTGTCTCTGTCTCTGTCTCTGTCTCTGTCTCTGTCTCTGTCTCTGTCTCTGTCTCTGTCTCTGTCTCTGTCCCTGTCTCGGTCTCTGTCTCTGTCTCTGTCTCTGCCTCTGTCTCTGTCCATGTCTCTGTCCATGTCTCTGCTCCGTCTCCGTCTCTGTCTCTGTCTCTGGCTCCATCTCTGTCTCTGTCTCAGTCTCTGTCTCTGTCTCTGTCCCTGTCCCTGTCTCTGTCTCTGTCTCTGTCTCTGTCTCTGTCTCTGTCTCTGTCTCTGTCTCTGTCTCTGTCTCTGTATCTGTCTCTGTCTCTGTCTCTGTCTCTGTCTCTGTCTCTGTCTCTGTCTCCGTCTTTGTCTCTGTCTTTGTCTCCATCTTTGTCTCCGTCTTTGTCTCCGTCTTTGTCTACGTCTTTGGCTACGTCTTTGTCATCGTCTTTGTCTCCGTCCATGTCTCCTGGCTCTTTGTCTCGGTCTTTGTCTCATGCACCTGTGTCTCTGTCTCTGTCTCTGTCTCAGTCTCTGTCTCTGTCTCTGTCTCTGTCTCTGTCCCTGTCTATGTCTCTGTCCCCGTCTCTGTCTCCGTCTCCGTCTCTGTCTCTGTCTCTGTCTCTGTCTCCATCTCTGTCCTCGTCTCTGTCTCCGTCTCTGTCTCTGTCTCTGCCTCTGTCTCTATCTCTGTCTCTGTCTCTGTCTCTGTCTCTGTCTCTGTCTCTGTCTCTGTCTCTGTCTCTGTCTCTGTCTCTGTCTCTGTCTCTGTCTCTGTCTCTGTCTCTGTCTCTGTCTCTGTCTCTGTCTCTGTCTCTGTCTTTGTCTCTGTCCTCGTCTCTGTCTCTGTCTCTGTCTCTGTCTCTGTCTCCGTCTTTGTCTCTGTCTCTCTCTCTGGCTCCATCTCTGTCTCTGTCTCAGTCTCAGTCTCTGTATCTGTCTCTGTCTCTGTCTCTGTCTCTGCCTCTGTCTCTGTCCATGTCTCTGTCCATGTCTCTGCTCCGTCTCCGTCTCTGTCTCTGTCTCTGGCTCCATCTCTGTCTCTGTCTCAGTCTCTGTCTCTGTCTCTGTCCCTGTCCCTGTCCCCGTCTCTGCCTCCGTCTCCGTCTCTGTCTCTGTCTCTGTCTCTGTCTCCATCTCTGTCCCCGTCTCTGTCTCCGTCTCTGTCTCTGTCTCTGTCTCTGTCTCTGTCTCTGTCTCTGTCTCTGTCTCTGTCTCTGTCCCCGTCTCTGTCTCCGTCTCCGTCTCTGTCTCAGTCTCAGTCTCTGTCTCTGTCTCAGTCTCTGTCTCTGTCTCTGTCTCTGTCTCCATCTCTGTCTCTGTCTCTGTCTCTGTCTCTGTCTCTGTCTCTGTCTCTGTCTCTGTCTCTGTCTCTGTCTCTGTCTCTGTCTCTGTCTCTGTCCCTGTCTCGGTCTCTGTCTCTGTCTCTGTCTCTGCCTCTGTCTCTGTCCATGTCTCTGTCCATGTCTCTGCTCCGTCTCCGTCTCTGTCTCTGTCTCTGGCTCCATCTCTGTCTCTGTCTCAGTCTCTGTCTCTGTCTCTGTCCCTGTCCCTGTCTCTGTCTCTGTCTCTGTCTCTGTCTCTGTCTCTGTCTCTGTCTCTGTCTCTGTCTCTGTCTCTGTATCTGTCTCTGTCTCTGTCTCTGTCTCTGTCTCTGTCTCTGTCTCTGTCTCTGTCTCCGTCTTTGTCTCTGTCTTTGTCTCCATCTTTGTCTCCGTCTTTGTCTCCGTCTTTGTCTACGCCTTTGGCTACGTCTTTGTCATCGTCTTTGTCTCCGTCCATGTCTCCTGGCTCTTTGTCTCGGTCTTTGTCTCATGCACCTGTGTCTCTGTCTCTGTCTCTGTCTCAGTCTCTGTCTCTGTCTCTGTCTCTGTCTCTGTCCCTGTCTATGTCTCTGTCCCCGTCTCTGTCTCCGTCTCCGTCTCTGTCTCTGTCTCTGTCTCTGTCTCCATCTCTGTCCCCGTCTCTGTCTCCGTCTCTGTCTCTGTCTCTGTCTCTGTCTCTGTCTCTGTCTCTGTCTCTGTCTCTGTCTCTGTCTCTGTCCCCGTCTCTGTCTCCGTCTCCGTCTCTGTCTCAGTCTCAGTCTCTGTCTCTGTCTCAGTCTCTGTCTCTGTCTCTGTCTCTGTCTCCATCTCTGTCTCTGTCTCTGTCTCTGTCTCTGTCTCTGTCTCTGTCTCTGTCTCTGTCTCTGTCTCTGTCTCTGTCTCTGTCTCTGTCTCTGTCTCTGTCCCTGTCTCGGTCTCTGTCTCTGTCTCTGTCTCTGCCTCTGTCTCTGTCCATGTCTCTGTCCATGTCTCTGCTCCGTCTCCGTCTCTGTCTCTGTCTCTGGCTCCATCTCTGTCTCTGTCTCAGTCTCTGTCTCTGTCTCTGTCCCTGTCCCTGTCTCTGTCTCTGTCTCTGTCTCTGTCTCTGTCTCTGTCTCTGTCTCTGTCTCTGTCTCTGTCTCTGTATCTGTCTCTGTCTCTGTCTCTGTCTCTGTCTCTGCCTCTGTCTCTGTCTCTGTCTCTGTCTCCGTCTTTGTCTCTGTCTTTGTCTCCATCTTTGTCTCCGTCTTTGTCTCCGTCTTTGTCTACGTCTTTGGCTACGTCTTTGTCATCGTCTTTGTCTCCGTCCATGTCTCCTGGCTCTTTGTCTCGGTCTTTGTCTCATGCACCTGTGTCTCTGTCTCTGTCTCTGTCTCAGTCTCTGTCTCTGTCTCTGTCTCTGTCTCTGTCCCTGTCTATGTCTCTGTCCCCGTCTCTGTCTCGTCTCCGTCTCTGTCTCTGTCTCTGTCTCTGTCTCCATCTCTGTCCCCGTCTCTGTCTCCGTCTCTGTCTCTGTCTCTGTCTCTGTCTCTGTCTCTGTCTCTGTCTCTGTCTCTGTCTCTGTCTCTGTCTCTGTCTCTGTCTCTGTCTCTGTCTCTGTCTCTGTCTCTGTCTCTGTCTCTGTCTCTGTCTCTGTCTCTGTCTCTGTCTCTGTCTCTGTCTCTGTCTCTGTCTCTGTCTCTGTCTCTGTCTCTGTCTCTGTCTCTGTCTCTGTCTCTGTCTCTGTCTCTGTCTCTGTCTCTGTCTCTGTCTTTGTCTCTGTCCTCGTCTCTGTCTCTGTCTCTGTCTCTGTCTCTGTCTCCGTCTATGTCTCTGTCTCTCTCTCTGGCTCCATCTCTGTCTCTGTCTCAGTCTCAGTCTCTGTATCTGTCTCTGTCTCTGTCTCTGTCTCTGCCTCTGTCTCTGTCCCTGTCTCTGTCTCCGTCTCCGTCTTTGTCTCTGTCTCTCTCTCTGGCTCCATCTCTGTCTCTGTCTCAGTCTCAGTCTCTGTATCTGTCTCTGTCTCTGTCTCTGTCTCTGTCTCAGTCTCTGTCTCTGTCTCTGTCTCTGTCCCTGTCTCTGTCTCTGTCCCCGTCTCTGTCTCCGTCTCCGTCTCTGTCTCTGTCTCTGTCTCTGTCTCCATCTCTGTCCCCGTCTCTGTCTCCGTCTCTGTCTCTGTCTCTGTCTCTGTCTCTGTCTCCATCTCTGTCTCTGTCTCTGTCTCTGTCTCTGTCTCTGTCTCTGTCTCTGTCTCTGTCTCTGTCTCTGTCTCTGTCCCTGTCTCGGTCTCTGTCTCTGTCTCTGTCTCTGCCTCTGTCTCTGTCCATGTCTCTGTCCATGTCTCTGCTCCGTCTCCGTCTCTGTCTCTGTCTCTGGCTCCATCTCTGTCTCTGTCTCAGTCTCTGTCTCTGTCTCTGTCCCTGTCCCTGTCTCTGTCTCTGTCTCTGTCTCTGTCTCTGTCTCTGTCTCTGTCTCTGTCTCTGTCTCTGTCTCTGTATCTGTCTCTGTCTCTGTCTCTGTCTCTGTCTCTGTCTCTGTCTCTGTCTCCGTCTTTGTCTCTGTCTTTGTCTCCATCTTTGTCTCCGTCTTTGTCTCCGTCTTTGTCTACGTCTTTGGCTACGTCTTTGTCATCGTCTTTGTCTCCGTCCATGTCTCCTGGCTCTTTGTCTCGGTCTTTGTCTCATGCACCTGTGTCTCTGTCTCTGTCTCTGTCTCAGTCTCTGTCTCTGTCTCTGTCTCTGTCTCTGTCCCTGTCTATGTCTCTGTCCCCGTCTCTGTCTCCGTCTCCGTCTCTGTCTCTGTCTCTGTCTCTGTCTCCATCTCTGTCCTCGTCTCTGTCTCCGTCTCTGTCTCTGTCTCTGTCTCTGTCTCTATCTCTGTCTCTGTCTCTGTCTCTGTCTCTGTCTCTGTCTCTGTCTCTGTCTCTGTCTCTGTCTCTGTCTCTGTCTCTGTCTCTGTCTCTGTCTCTGTCTCTGTCTCTGTCTCTGTCTCTGTCTCTGTATCTGTCTCTGTCTCTGTCTCTGTCTCTGTCTCTGTCTATGTCTCTGTCTCTGTCTCTGTCTCTGTCTCTGTCTCTGCCTCTGTCTCTGTCCATGTCTCTGTCCATGTTTCTGCTCCGTCTCCGTCTCTGTCTCTGTCTCTGGCTCCATCTCTGTCTCTGTCTCAGTCTCTGTCTCTGTCTCTGTCCCTGTCCCTGTCTCTGTCTCTGTCGCTGTCTCTGTCTCTGTCTCTGCCTCTGCCTCTGTCTCTGTCTCTGTCTCTGTCTCTGTCTCTGTCTCTGTCTTCGTCTCTGTCTCTGTCTCTGTCTCTGTCTCTGTCTCTGTCTCTGTCTCTGTCTCTGTCTCTGTCTCTGTCTCTGTCTCTGTCTCTGTCTCTGTCTCTGTCTCTGTCTCTGTCTCTGTCTCTGTCTCTGTCTCTGTCTCTGTCTCTGTCTCTGTCTCTGTCTCTGTCTCTGTCTCTGTCTCTGTCTCTGTCTCTGTCTCTGTCCTCGTCTCTGTCTCCGTCTCCGTCTCTGTCTCTGTCTCTGTCTCCATCTCTGTCACTGTCTCTGTCTCTGTCTCTGTCTCTGTCTCTGTCTCCGTCTCTGTCTCTGTCTCTGTCTCTGTCGCTGTCTCTGTCTCTGTCTCTGCCTCTGTCTCTGTCCCTGTCTCTGTCTCCGTCTCCGTCTTTGTCTCTGTCTCTGTCTCTGGCTCCATCTCTGTCTCTGTCTCAGTCTCAGTCTCTGTATCTGTCTCTGTCTCTGTCTCTGTTTCTGTCTCAGTCTCTGTCTCTGTCTCTGTCTCTGTCCCTGTCTCTGTCTCTGTCCCCGTCTCTGTCTCCGTCTCCGTCTCTGTCTCAGTCTCTGTCTCTGTCTCCATCTCTGTCCCCGTCTCTGTCTCCGTCTCTGTCTCTGTCTCTGTCTCTGTCTCTGTCTCTGTCTCTGTCTCTGTCTCTGTCTCTGTCTCTGTCTCTGTCTCTGTCTCTGTCTCTGTCTCTGTCTCCGTCTTTGTCTCTGTCTTTGTCTCCATCTTTGTCTCCGTCTTTGTCTCCGTCTTTGTCTACGTCTTTGGCTACGTCTTTGTCATCGCCTTTGTCTCCGTCCCTGTCTCCTGGCTCCTTGTCTCGGTCTTTGTCTCATGCACCTGTGTCTCTGTCTCTGTCTCTGTCTCTGTCTCTGTCTCTATATTACACTCTGTCTCCGTCTTTGTCTTCGTCTTTGTCTCCGTCTTTGTCTCCGTCTTTGCCTCCGTCTTTGTCTTCGTCTTAGTCTCCGTCATTGTCTCTGTCTTTGTCTCCGTCTTTGTGCCTGTCTTTGTCTCCATACTTGTCACCGCCTTTGTCCCTGTATTTGTCTCCGTCTGTGTCTCCATATTTGTCTCCGTCTTTGGCTCCGTCTTTGCCTCCGTCTTTGTCTACGTCTTTGTCTCCGTCTTTGTCTCCGTCCATGTATCCTGCCCCTCTGTCTCGGTCTTTGTCTCATGCGCGTCTCTCTCTGTCTCTGTCTCTGTCTGTGTCTCTGTCTCTGTCTCTGTTTCTGTCTCTGTCTCTGTCTCTGTGCCTGTCTCTGTCTCTGTCTCTGCCTCTGTCTCTGTCCCCGTCTCTGTCTCCGTCTCCGTCTCTGTCTCTGTCTCTGTCTCTGCCTCTGTCTCTGTCCCTGTCTCTGTCTCCGTCTCCGTCTCTGTCTCTGTCTCTGTCTCTGTGCCTGTCTCTGTCTCTGCCTCTGTCTCTGTCCCCGTCTCTGTCTCCGTCTCCGTCTCTGTCTCTGTCTCTGTCTCTGTCTCTGTCTCTGTCTCTGTCTCTGTCTCTGTCTCTGTCTCTGTCTCTGTCTCTGTCTCTGTCTCTGTCTCTGTCTCTGTCTCTGTCTCTGTCTCTATCTCTGTCTCTGTCTCTGTCTCTGTCTTTGTCTCTGTCCTCGTCTCTGTCTCTGTCTCTGTCTCTGTCTCTGTCTCTGTCTCTGTCTCTGTCTCTATATTACACTCTGTCCCCGTCTTTGTCTTCGTCTTTGTCTCCGTCTTTGTCTCCGTCTTTGCCTCCGTCTTTGTCTTCGTCTTAGTCTCCGTCTTTGTCTCTGTCTTTGTCTCCGTCTTTGTGCCTGTCTTTGTCTCCATACTTGTCACCGCCTTTGTCTCTGTATTTGTCTCCGTCTGTGTCTCCATATTTGTCTCCGTCTTTGGCTCCGTCTTTGCCTCCGTCTTTGTCTACGTCTTTGTCTCCGTCTTTGTCTCCGTCCATGTATCCTTCCCCTCTGTCTCGGTCTTTGTCTCATGCGCGTCTCTCTCTGTCTCTGTCTCTGTCTGTGTCTCTGTCTCTGTCTCTGTTTCTGTCTCTGTCTCTGTCTCTGTGCCTGTCTCTGTCTCTGTCTCTGCCTCTGTCTCTGTCCCCGTCTCTGTCTCCGTCTCCGTCTCTGTCTCTGTCTCTGTCTCTGCCTCTGTCTCTGTCCCTGTCTCTGTCTCCGTCTCCGTCTCTGTCTCTGTCTCTGTCTCTGTGCCTGTCTCTGTCTCTGCCTCTGTCTCTGTCCCTGTCTCTGTCTCCGTCTCCGTCTCCGTCCTTGTCTCTGTCTCTGTCTCTGGCTCCATCTCTGTCTCTGTCTCAGTCTCAGTCTCTGTCTCTGTCTCTGTCTCTGTCTCTGTCTCTGTCTCTGTCTCTGTCTCTGTCTCTGCCTCTGTCTCTGTCTCTGTCTCTGTCTCTGTCTCTGTCTCTGTCTCTGTCTCTGTCTCTGTCTCTGTCTCTGTCTCTGTCTCTGTCTCTGTCTCTGTCTCTGTCTCTGTCTTTGTCTCTGTCCTCGTCTCTGTCTCTGTCTCTGTCTCTGTCTCTGTCTCTGTCTCTGTCTCTGTCTCTGTCTCTGTCTCTGTCCTCGTCTCTGTCTCCGTCTCCGTCTCTGTCTCTGTCTCTGTCTCTGTCTCTGTCTCCATCTCTGTCTCTGTCTCTGTCTCTGTCTCTGTCTCCGTCTCTGTCTCTGTCTCTGTCGCTGTCTCTGTCTCTGTCTCTGCCTCTGTCTCTGTCCCTGTCTCTGTCGCTGTCTCTGTCTCTGTCTCTGCCTCTGTCTCTGTCCCTGTCTCTGTCTGCGTCTCCGTCTTTGTCTCTGTCTCTCTCTCTGGCTCCATCTCTGTCTCTGTCTCAGTCTCAGTCTCTGTATCTGTCTCTGTCTCTGTCTCTGTCTCTGTCTCAGTCTCTGTCTCTGTCTCTGTCTCTGTCCCTGTCTCTGTCTCTGTCCCCGTCTCTGTCTCCGTCTCCGTCTCTGTCTCTGTCTCTGTCTCTGTCTCCATCTCTGTCCCCGTCTCTGTCTCCGTCTCTGTCTCTGTCTCTGTCTCTGTCTCTGTCTCTGTCTCTGTCTCTGTCTCTGTCTCTGTCCCCGTCTCTGTCTCCGTCTCCGTCTCTGTCTCAGTCTCAGTCTCTGTCTCTGTCTCAGTCTCTGTCTCTGTCTCTGTCTCTGTCTCCATCTCTGTCTCTGTCTCTGTCTCTGTCTCTGTCTCTGTCTCTGTCTCTGTCTCTGTCTCTGTCTCTATCTCTGTCTCTGTCTCTGTCTCTGTCTCTGTCCCTGTCTCGGTCTCTGTCTCTGTCTCTGTCTCTGCCTCTGTCTCTGTCCATGTCTCTGTCCATGTCTCTGCTCCGTCTCCGTCTCTGTCTCTGTCTCTGGCTCCATCTCTGTCTCTGTCTCAGTCTCTGTCTCTGTCTCTGTCCCTGTCCCTGTCTCTGTCTCTGTCTCTGTCTCTGTCTCTGTCTCTGTCTCTGTCTCTGTCTCTGTCTCTGTCTCTGTCTCTGTCTCTGTATCTGTCTCTGTCTCTGTCTCTGTCTCTGTCTCTGTCTCTGTCTCTGTCTCTGTCTCCGTCTTTGTCTCTGTCTTTGTCTCCATCTTTGTCTCCGTCTTTGTCTCCGTCTTTGTCTACGCCTTTGGCTACGTCTTTGTCATCGTCTTTGTCTCCGTCCATGTCTCCTGGCTCTTTGTCTCGGTCTTTGTCTCATGCACCTGTGTCTCTGTCTCTGTCTCTGTCTCAGTCTCTGTCTCTGTCTCTGTCTCTGTCTCTGTCCCTGTCTATGTCTCTGTCCCCGTCTCTGTCTCCGTCTCCGTCTCTGTCTCTGTCTCTGTCTCTGTCTCCATCTCTGTCCCCGTCTCTGTCTCCGTCTCTGTCTCTGTCTCTGTCTCTGTCTCTGTCTCTGTCTCTGTCTCTGTCTCTGTCTCTGTCTCTGTCCCCGTCTCTGTCTCCGTCTCCGTCTCTGTCTCAGTCTCAGTCTCTGTCTCTGTCTCAGTCTCTGTCTCTGTCTCTGTCTCTGTCTCCATCTCTGTCTCTGTCTCTGTCTCTGTCTCTGTCTCTGTCTCTGTCTCTGTCTCTGTCTCTGTCTCTGTCTCTGTCTCTGTCTCTGTCTCTGTCTCTGTCCCTGCCTCGGTCTCTGTCTCTGTCTCTGTCTCTGCCTCTGTCTCTGTCCATGTCTCTGTCCATGTCTCTGCTCCGTCTCCGTCTCTGTCTCTGTCTCTGGCTCCATCTCTGTCTCTGTCTCAGTCTCTGTCTCTGTCTCTGTCCCTGTCCCTGTCTCTGTCTCTGTCTCTGTCTCTGTCTCTGTCTCTGTCTCTGTCTCTGTCTCTGTCTCTGTCTCTGTATCTGTCTCTGTCTCTGTCTCTGTCTCTGTCTCTGCCTCTGTCTCTGTCTCTGTCTCTGTCTCCGTCTTTGTCTCTGTCTTTGTCTCCATCTTTGTCTCCGTCTTTGTCTCCGTCTTTGTCTACGTCTTTGGCTACGTCTTTGTCATCGTCTTTGTCTCCGTCCATGTCTCCTGGCTCTTTGTCTCGGTCTTTGTCTCATGCACCTGTGTCTCTGTCTCTGTCTCTGTCTCAGTCTCTGTCTCTGTCTCTGTCTCTGTCTCTGTCCCTGTCTATGTCTCTGTCCCCGTCTCTGTCTCGTCTCCGTCTCTGTCTCTGTCTCTGTCTCTGTCTCCATCTCTGTCCCCGTCTCTGTCTCCGTCTCTGTCTCTGTCTCTGTCTCTGTCTCTGTCTCTGTCTCTGTCTCTGTCTCTGTCTCTGTCTCTGTCTCTGTCTCTGTCTCTGTCTCTGTCTCTGTCTCTGTCTCTGTCTCTGTCTCTGTCTCTGTCTCTGTCTCTGTCTCTGTCTCTGTCTCTGTCTCTGTCTCTGTCTCTGTCTCTGTCTCTGTCTCTGTCTCTGTCTCTGTCTCTGTCTCTGTCTCTGTCTCTGTCTCTGTCTCTGTCTTTGTCTCTGTCCTCGTCTCTGTCTCTGTCTCTGTCTCTGTCTCTGTCTCCGTCTTTGTCTCTGTCTCTCTCTCTGGCTCCATCTCTGTCTCTGTCTCAGTCTCAGTCTCTGTATCTGTCTCTGTCTCTGTCTCTGTCTCTGCCTCTGTCTCTGTCCCTGTCTCTGTCTCCGTCTCCGTCTTTGTCTCTGTCTCTCTCTCTGGCTCCATCTCTGTCTCTGTCTCAGTCTCAGTCTCTGTATCTGTCTCTGTCTCTGTCTCTGTCTCTGTCTCAGTCTCTGTCTCTGTCTCTGTCTCTGTCCCTGTCTCTGTCTCTGTCCCCGTCTCTGTCTCCGTCTCCGTCTCTGTCTCTGTCTCTGTCTCTGTCTCCATCTCTGTCCCCGTCTCTGTCTCCGTCTCTGTCTCTGTCTCTGTCTCTGTCTCTGTCTCCATCTCTGTCTCTGTCTCTGTCTCTGTCTCTGTCTCTGTCTCTGTCTCTGTCTCTGTCTCTGTCTCTGTCTCTGTCTCTGTCTCTGTCTCTGTCTCTGTCCCTGTCTCTGTCT
The DNA here is from genome assembly GCA_945859595.2 of Megachile willughbiella. NCBI lineage: Eukaryota > Metazoa > Arthropoda > Insecta > Hymenoptera > Megachilidae > Megachile > Megachile willughbiella. The sequence continues at coordinate 5,681,209 of CAMAOD020000016.1, read as the reverse complement.
CTGTCCCCGTCTCTGTCTCCGTCTCCGTCTCTGTCTCTGTCTCTGTCTCTGTCTCCATCTCTGTCCCCGTCTCTGTCTCCGTCTCTGTCTCTGTCTCTGTCTCTGTCTCTGTCTCTGTCTCTGTCTCTGTCTCTGTCTCTGTCCCCGTCTCTGTCTCCGTCTCCGTCTCTGTCTCAGTCTCAGTCTCTGTCTCTGTCTCAGTCTCTGTCTCTGTCTCTGTCTCTGTCTCCATCTCTGTCTCTGTCTCTGTCTCTGTCTCTGTCTCTGTCTCTGTCTCTGTCTCTGTCTCTGTCTCTATCTCTGTCTCTGTCTCTGTCTCTGTCTCTGTCCCTGTCTCGGTCTCTGTCTCTGTCTCTGTCTCTGCCTCTGTCTCTGTCCATGTCTCTGTCCATGTCTCTGCTCCGTCTCCGTCTCTGTCTCTGTCTCTGGCTCCATCTCTGTCTCTGTCTCAGTCTCTGTCTCTGTCTCTGTCCCTGTCCCTGTCTCTGTCTCTGTCTCTGTCTCTGTCTCTGTCTCTGTCTCTGTCTCTGTCTCTGTCTCTGTCTCTGTCTCTGTCTCTGTATCTGTCTCTGTCTCTGTCTCTGTCTCTGTCTCTGTCTCTGTCTCTGTCTCTGTCTCCGTCTTTGTCTCTGTCTTTGTCTCCATCTTTGTCTCCGTCTTTGTCTCCGTCTTTGTCTACGCCTTTGGCTACGTCTTTGTCATCGTCTTTGTCTCCGTCCATGTCTCCTGGCTCTTTGTCTCGGTCTTTGTCTCATGCACCTGTGTCTCTGTCTCTGTCTCTGTCTCAGTCTCTGTCTCTGTCTCTGTCTCTGTCTCTGTCCCTGTCTATGTCTCTGTCCCCGTCTCTGTCTCCGTCTCCGTCTCTGTCTCTGTCTCTGTCTCTGTCTCCATCTCTGTCCCCGTCTCTGTCTCCGTCTCTGTCTCTGTCTCTGTCTCTGTCTCTGTCTCTGTCTCTGTCTCTGTCTCTGTCTCTGTCTCTGTCCCCGTCTCTGTCTCCGTCTCCGTCTCTGTCTCAGTCTCAGTCTCTGTCTCTGTCTCAGTCTCTGTCTCTGTCTCTGTCTCTGTCTCCATCTCTGTCTCTGTCTCTGTCTCTGTCTCTGTCTCTGTCTCTGTCTCTGTCTCTGTCTCTGTCTCTGTCTCTGTCTCTGTCTCTGTCTCTGTCCCTGCCTCGGTCTCTGTCTCTGTCTCTGTCTCTGCCTCTGTCTCTGTCCATGTCTCTGTCCATGTCTCTGCTCCGTCTCCGTCTCTGTCTCTGTCTCTGGCTCCATCTCTGTCTCTGTCTCAGTCTCTGTCTCTGTCTCTGTCCCTGTCCCTGTCTCTGTCTCTGTCTCTGTCTCTGTCTCTGTCTCTGTCTCTGTCTCTGTCTCTGTCTCTGTCTCTGTATCTGTCTCTGTCTCTGTCTCTGTCTCTGTCTCTGCCTCTGTCTCTGTCTCTGTCTCTGTCTCCGTCTTTGTCTCTGTCTTTGTCTCCATCTTTGTCTCCGTCTTTGTCTCCGTCTTTGTCTACGTCTTTGGCTACGTCTTTGTCATCGTCTTTGTCTCCGTCCATGTCTCCTGGCTCTTTGTCTCGGTCTTTGTCTCATGCACCTGTGTCTCTGTCTCTGTCTCTGTCTCAGTCTCTGTCTCTGTCTCTGTCTCTGTCTCTGTCCCTGTCTATGTCTCTGTCCCCGTCTCTGTCTCGTCTCCGTCTCTGTCTCTGTCTCTGTCTCTGTCTCCATCTCTGTCCCCGTCTCTGTCTCCGTCTCTGTCTCTGTCTCTGTCTCTGTCTCTGTCTCTGTCTCTGTCTCTGTCTCTGTCTCTGTCTCTGTCTCTGTCTCTGTCTCTGTCTCTGTCTCTGTCTCTGTCTCTGTCTCTGTCTCTGTCTCTGTCTCTGTCTCTGTCTCTGTCTCTGTCTCTGTCTCTGTCTCTGTCTCTGTCTCTGTCTCTGTCTCTGTCTCTGTCTCTGTCTCTGTCTCTGTCTCTGTCTCTGTCTTTGTCTCTGTCCTCGTCTCTGTCTCTGTCTCTGTCTCTGTCTCTGTCTCCGTCTTTGTCTCTGTCTCTCTCTCTGGCTCCATCTCTGTCTCTGTCTCAGTCTCAGTCTCTGTATCTGTCTCTGTCTCTGTCTCTGTCTCTGCCTCTGTCTCTGTCCCTGTCCCTGTCTCCGTCTCCGTCTTTGTCTCTGTCTCTCTCTCTGGCTCCATCTCTGTCTCTGTCTCAGTCTCAGTCTCTGTATCTGTCTCTGTCTCTGTCTCTGTCTCTGTCTCAGTCTCTGTCTCTGTCTCTGTCTCTGTCCCTGTCTCTGTCTCTGTCCCCGTCTCTGTCTCCGTCTCCGTCTCTGTCTCTGTCTCTGTCTCTGTCTCCATCTCTGTCCCCGTCTCTGTCTCCGTCTCTGTCTCTGTCTCTGTCTCTGTCTCTGTCTCCATCTCTGTCTCTGTCTCTGTCTCTGTCTCTGTCTCTGTCTCTGTCTCTGTCTCTGTCTCTGTCTCTGTCTCTGTCCCTGTCTCGGTCTCTGTCTCTGTCTCTGTCTCTGCCTCTGTCTCTGTCCATGTCTCTGTCCATGTCTCTGCTCCGTCTCCGTCTCTGTCTCTGTCTCTGGCTCCATCTCTGTCTCTGTCTCAGTCTCTGTCTCTGTCTCTGTCCCTGTCCCTGTCTCTGTCTCTGTCTCTGTCTCTGTCTCTGTCTCTGTCTCTGTCTCTGTCTCTGTCTCTGTCTCTGTATCTGTCTCTGTCTCTGTCTCTGTCTCTGTCTCTGTCTCTGTCTCTGTCTCCGTCTTTGTCTCTGTCTTTGTCTCCATCTTTGTCTCCGTCTTTGTCTCCGTCTTTGTCTACGTCTTTGGCTACGTCTTTGTCATCGTCTTTGTCTCCGTCCATGTCTCCTGGCTCTTTGTCTCGGTCTTTGTCTCATGCACCTGTGTCTCTGTCTCTGTCTCTGTCTCAGTCTCTGTCTCTGTCTCTGTCTCTGTCTCTGTCCCTGTCTATGTCTCTGTCCCCGTCTCTGTCTCCGTCTCCGTCTCTGTCTCTGTCTCTGTCTCTGTCTCCATCTCTGTCCTCGTCTCTGTCTCCGTCTCTGTCTCTGTCTCTGTCTCTATCTCTGTCTCTGTCTCTGTCTCTGTCTCTGTCTCTGTCTCTGTCTCTGTCTCTGTCTCTGTCTCTGTCTCTGTCTCTGTCTCTGTCTCTGTCTCTGTCTCTGTCTCTGTCTCTGTCTCTGTCTCTGTCTCTGTCTCTGTCTCTGTCTCTGTCTCTGTCTATGTCTCTGTCTCTGTCTCTGTCTCTGTCTCTGTCTCTGCCTCTGTCTCTGTCCATGTCTCTGTCCATGTTTCTGCTCCGTCTCCGTCTCTGTCTCTGTCTCTGGCTCCATCTCTGTCTCTGTCTCAGTCTCTGTCTCTGTCTCTGTCCCTGTCCCTGTCTCTGTCTCTGTCGCTGTCTCTGTCTCTGTCTCTGCCTCTGCCTCTGTCTCTGTCTCTGTCTCTGTCTCTGTCTCTGTCTCTGTCTTCGTCTCTGTCTCTGTCTCTGTCTCTGTCTCTGTCTCTGTCTCTGTCTCTGTCTCTGTCTCTGTCTCTGTCTCTGTCTCTGTCTCTGTCTCTGTCTCTGTCTCTGTCTCTGTCTCTGTCTCTGTCTCTGTCTCTGTCTCTGTCTCTGTCTCTGTCTCTGTCTCTGTCTCTGTCTCTGTCTCTGTCTCTGTCTCTGTCTCTGTCTCTGTCTCTGTCTCTGTCTCTGTCTCTGTCTCTGTCTCTGTCTCTGTCCTCGTCTCTGTCTCCGTCTCCGTCTCTGTCTCTGTCTCTGTCTCTGTCTCCATCTCTGTCACTGTCTCTGTCTCTGTCTCTGTCTCTGTCTCTGTCTCCGTCTCTGTCTCTGTCTCTGTCTCTGTCGCTGTCTCTGTCTCTGTCTCTGCCTCTGTCTCTGTCCCTGTCTCTGTCTCCGTCTCCGTCTTTGTCTCTGTCTCTGTCTCTGGCTCCATCTCTGTCTCTGTCTCAGTCTCAGTCTCTGTATCTGTCTCTGTCTCTGTCTCTGTTTCTGTCTCAGTCTCTGTCTCTGTCTCTGTCTCTGTCCCTGTCTCTGTCTCTGTCCCCGTCTCTGTCTCCGTCTCCGTCTCTGTCTCTGTCTCTGTCTCTGTCTCCATCTCTGTCCCCGTCTCTGTCTCCGTCTCTGTCTCTGTCTCTGTCTCTGTCTCTGTCTCTGTCTCTGTCTCTGTCTCTGTCTCTGTCTCTGTCTCTGTCTCTGTCTCTGTCTCCGTCTTTGTCTCTGTCTTTGTCTCCATCTTTGTCTCCGTCTTTGTCTCCGTCTTTGTCTACGTCTTTGGCTACGTCTTTGTCATCGCCTTTGTCTCCGTCCCTGTCTCCTGGCTCCTTGTCTCGGTCTTTGTCTCATGCACCTGTGTCTCTGTCTCTGTCTCTGTCTCTGTCTCTGTCTCTATATTACACTCTGTCTCCGTCTTTGTCTTCGTCTTTGTCTCCGTCTTTGTCTCCGTCTTTGCCTCCGTCTTTGTCTTCGTCTTAGTCTCCGTCATTGTCTCTGTCTTTGTCTCCGTCTTTGTGCCTGTCTTTGTCTCCATACTTGTCACCGCCTTTGTCCCTGTATTTGTCTCCGTCTGTGTCTCCATATTTGTCTCCGTCTTTGGCTCCGTCTTTGCCTCCGTCTTTGTCTACGTCTTTGTCTCCGTCTTTGTCTCCGTCCATGTATCCTGCCCCTCTGTCTCGGTCTTTGTCTCATGCGCGTCTCTCTCTGTCTCTGTCTCTGTCTGTGTCTCTGTCTCTGTCTCTGTTTCTGTCTCTGTCTCTGTCTCTGTGCCTGTCTCTGTCTCTGTCTCTGCCTCTGTCTCTGTCCCCGTCTCTGTCTCCGTCTCCGTCTCTGTCTCTGTCTCTGTCTCTGCCTCTGTCTCTGTCCCTGTCTCTGTCTCCGTCTCCGTCTCTGTCTCTGTCTCTGTCTCTGTGCCTGTCTCTGTCTCTGCCTCTGTCTCTGTCCCCGTCTCTGTCTCCGTCTCCGTCTCTGTCTCTGTCTCTGTCTCTGTCTCTGTCTCTGTCTCTGTCTCTGTCTCTGTCTCTGTCTCTGTCTCTGTCTCTGTCTCTGTCTCTGTCTCTGTCTCTGTCTCTGTCTCTGTCTCTGTCTCTGTCTCTGTCTCTGTCTCTGTCTTTGTCTCTGTCCTCGTCTCTGTCTCTGTCTCTGTCTCTGTCTCTGTCTCTGTCTCTGTCTCTATATTACACTCTGTCCCCGTCTTTGTCTTCGTCTTTGTCTCCGTCTTTGTCTCCGTCTTTGCCTCCGTCTTTGTCTTCGTCTTAGTCTCCGTCTTTGTCTCTGTCTTTGTCTCCGTCTTTGTGCCTGTCTTTGTCTCCATACTTGTCACCGCCTTTGTCTCTGTATTTGTCTCCGTCTGTGTCTCCATATTTGTCTCCGTCTTTGGCTCCGTCTTTGCCTCCGTCTTTGTCTACGTCTTTGTCTCCGTCTTTGTCTCCGTCCATGTATCCTGCCCCTCTGTCTCGGTCTTTGTCTCATGCGCGTCTCTCTCTGTCTCTGTCTCTGTCTGTGTCTCTGTCTCTGTCTCTGTTTCTGTCTCTGTCTCTGTCTCTGTGCCTGTCTCTGTCTCTGTCTCTGCCTCTGTCTCTGTCCCCGTCTCTGTCTCCGTCTCCGTCTCTGTCTCTGTCTCTGTCTCTGCCTCTGTCTCTGTCCCTGTCTCTGTCTCCGTCTCCGTCTCTGTCTCTGTCTCTGTCTCTGTGCCTGTCTCTGTCTCTGCCTCTGTCTCTGTCCCCGTCTCTGTCTCCGTCTCCGTCTCTGTCTCTGTCTCTGTCTCTGTCTCTGTCTCTGTCTCTGTCTCCATCTCTGTATCTGTCTCCGTCCATGTCTCCTGCCCCTCAGTCTCGGTCTTTGTCTCGTGCGCCTCTGTCTCTGTCTGTGTCTATGTCTCTGTCTCTGCCTCTGTATCGGGCTCTGTGCCGGTCCCTGTCTCTGTCTCTGTCTCTGTCCCTGTCTCTGTCTTTGTCTCTGTCTCTGTCTCTGGCTCCATCTCTGTCTCTGTCTCAGTCTCAGTCTCTGTCTCTGTCTCAGTCTCTGTCTCTGTCTCTGTCTCTGTCTCTGTCTCTGTCTCCATCTCTGTCCCCGTCTCTGTCTCCGTCTCCGTCTCTGTCTCTGTCTCTGTCTCTGTCTCTGTCTCTGTCTCTGTCTCTGTCTCTGTCTCTGTCTCTGTCTCTGTCTCTGTCTCTGTCTCTGTCTCGGTCTCTGTCTGTGTCTCTGTCTCTGTCTCTGCCTCTGTCTCTGTCCATGTCTCTGCTCCGTCTCCGCCTCTGTCTCTGTCCCCGTCTCTGTCTCCGTCTCCGTCTCTGTCTCTGTCTCTGTCTCTGTCTCTGTCTCTGTCTCTGTCTCCATCTCTGTATCTGTCTCCGTCCATGTCTCCTGCCCCTCAGTCTCGGTCTTTGTCTCATGCGCCTCTGTCTCTGTCTGTGTCTATGTCTCTGTCTCTGCCTCTGTATCGGGCCATGTCCTGGTCCCTGTCTCTGTCTCTGTCTCTGTCCCTGTCTCTGTCTCTGTCCCCGTCTCTGTCTCTGTCTCTGCCTCTGTCTCTGTCTCTGGCTCCATCTCTGTCTCTGCCTCTGTCTCTGTCTCTGTCTCTGCCTCTGTCTCTGTCTCTGTCTCCGTCTCTGTCTCTGTCCCTATCTCTGTCTCTGTCTCTGTTCCCGTCTCTGTCTCCGCCTCTGCCTCTGTCTCTGTCTCCGTCTTTGTCTCCGTCTTTGTCTCCGTCGTCGTCTTCCTCTACGTCTCCGCCTTTGTCTCCGTCTTTGTCACCGTGTTTGTCTCCGTCTTTGTCTCCGTCTTTGTATACGTCTTTGTCTACGTCTTTGTCACCGTCCGTGTCTCTGTCTTTGTCTCCGTCCTCGTCATCCTCTTTGTCTCCGTCTTTGTCTCCGTCTTTGTCTCCGTCCTCGTCTTCCTCTTCGTCTCCGCCTTTGTCTCCGTCTTTGTCACCGTCTTTGTCTCATGCTCCTCTGTCTCTGTCTGTGTCTATGTCTCTGTCTCTGTCTCTGTCTCTGTCTCTGTCTCTGTCTCCATCTCCTTCGCTGTCTCTGCCGCTGTCTCTGTCTCTGTCTCTACCTCTGTCTCTGTCCCTGTCTCTGTCTCCGTCTCCGTCTTCGTCCTTGTCTCTGTCTCTGTCTCTGGCTCCATTTCTGTCTCTGTCTCAGTCTCAGTCTCTGTCTCTGTCTCTGTCTCTGTCTCTGTCTCTGTCTCTGTCTCTGTCTCTGTCTCTGTCTCTGTCTCTGTCTCTGTCTCTGTCTCTGTCTCTGTCTCTGTCTCTGTCTCTGTCTCTGTCTCTGTCTCTGTCTCGGTCTCTGTCTGTGTCTCTGTCTCTGTCTCTGCCTCTGTCTCTGTCCATGTCTCTGCTCCGTCTCCGCCTCTGTCTCTGTCCCCGTCTCTGTCTCCGTCTCCGTCTCTGTCTCTGTCTCTGTCTCTGTCTCTGTCTCTGTCTCTGTCTCCATCTCTGTATCTGTCTCCGTCCATGTCTCCTGCCCCTCAGTCTCGGTCTTTGTCTCATGCGCCTCTGTCTCTGTCTGTGTCTATGTCTCTGTCTCTGCCTCTGTATCGGGCCATGTCCTGGTCCCTGTCTCTGTCTCTGTCTCTGTCCCTGTCTCTGTCTCTGTCCCCGTCTCTGTCTCTGTCTCTGCCTCTGTCTCTGTCTCTGGCTCCATCTCTGTCTCTGCCTCTGTCTCTGTCTCTGTCTCTGCCTCTGTCTCTGTCTCTGTCTCCGTCTCTGTCTCTGTCCCTATCTCTGTCTCTGTCTCTGTCCCTGTCTCTGTCTCTGTCCCCGTCTCTGTCTCTGTCTCTGCCTCTGTCTCTGTCTCTGGCTCCATCTCTGTCTCTGCCTCTGTCTCTGTCTCTGTCTCTGTCTCTGTCTCTGTCTCTGTCTCTGTCTCTGTCTCTGTCTCTGTCTCTGTCTCTGTCTCTGTCTCTGTCTCTGTCTCTGTCTCTGTCTCTGTCTCTGTCTCTGTCTCTGTCTCTGTCTCTGTCTCTGTCTCTGTCTCTGTCTCTGTCTCTGTCTTTGTCTCTGTCCTCGTCTCTGTCTCTGTCTCTGTCTCTGTCTCTGTCTCTGTCTCTGTCTCTGTCTCTGTCTCTGTCTCTGTCCTCGTCTCTGTCTCCGTCTCCGTCTCTGTCTCTGTCTCTGTCTCTGTCTCTGTCTCCATCTCTGTCTCTGTCTCTGTCTCTGTCTCTGTCTCCGTCTCTGTCTCTGTCTCTGTCGCTGTCTCTGTCTCTGTCTCTGCCTCTGTCTCTGTCCCTGTCTCTGTCTCCGTCTCCGTCTTTGTCTCTGTCTCTCTCTCTGGCTCCATCTCTGTCTCTGTCTCAGTCTCAGTCTCTGTATCTGTCTCTGTCTCTGTCTCTGTCTCTGTCTCAGTCTCTGTCTCTGTCTCTGTCTCTGTCCCTGTCTCTGTCTCTGTCCCCGTCTCTGTCTCCGTCTCCGTCTCTGTCTCTGTCTCTGTCTCTGTCTCCATCTCTGTCCCCGTCTCTGTCTCCGTCTCTGTCTCTGTCTCTGTCTCTGTCTCTGTCTCTGTACTCTGTCTCTGTCTCTGTCCCCGTCTCTGTCTCCGTCTCCGTCTCTGTCTCAGTCTCAGTCTCTGTCTCTGTCTCAGTCTCTGTCTCTGTCTCTGTCTCTGTCTCCATCTCTGTCTCTGTCTCTGTCTCTGTCTCTGTCTCTGTCTCTGTCTCTGTCTCTGTCTCTGTCTTTGTCTCCGTCTTTGTGCCTGTCTTTGTCTCCATATTTGTCACCGTCTTTGTCTCTGTATTTGTCTCCGTCTGTGTCTCCATATTTGTCTCTGTCTACGTCTTTGTCTACGTCTTTGTCACCGTCTTTGTCTGCGTCCATGTCTCCTGCCCCTTTGTCTCGGTCTTTGTCTCATGCACCTGTGTCTCTGTCTCTGTCTCTGTCTCTGTCTGTGTCTCTGTCTCTGTCTCTATATTACACTCTGTCTCCGTCTTTGCCTTCGTCTTTGTCTCCGTCTTTGTGCCGGTCTTTGTCTACGTATTTGTATCCGTCTGTGTAACCATCTTTGTCTCCGTCTTTGTCTCCGTCTTTGCCTCCGTCTTTGTCTTCGTCTTAGTCTCCGTCTTTGTCTCTGTCTTTGTCTCCGTCTTTGTGCCTGTCTTTGTCTCCATATTTGTCACCGCCTTTGTCTCTGTATTTGTCTCCGTCTGTGTCTCCATCGTCGTCTTCCTCTTCGTCTGCGTCATTGTCTCCGTCTTTGTCTACGTCCTTGTCTACGTCTTTGTCACCGTCTTTGTCTCCGTCCATGTCTCCTGCCCCTTTGTCTCGGTCTTTGTCTCATGCACCTGTATCTCTGTCTCTGTCTCTGTCTCTGTCTCTGTCTGTGTCTCTGTCTCTGTCTCTATATTACACTCTGCCTCCGTCTTTGTCTTCGTCTCTGTCTCCGTCTTTGTGCCTGTCTTTGTCTGCGTATTTGTATCCGTCTGTGTAACCATCTTTGTCTCCGTCTTTGTCCCCGTCTTTGCCTCCGTCTTTGTCTTCGTCTTTGTCTCCGCCTTTGTCTCTGTCTTTGTCTCCGTCTGTGTGCCTGTCTTTGTCTCCATATTTGTCACCGTCTTTGTCTCTGTATTTGTCTCTGTCTTTGTCTCCATCTTTGTCTCCGTCTTTGTCTCCGTCTTTGTCTACGTCTTTGGCTACGTCTTTGTCATCGTCTTTGTCTCCGTCCATGTCTCCTGGCTCTTTGTCTCGGTCTTTGTCTCATGCACCTGTGTCTCTGTCTCTGTCTCTGTCTCTGTCTCTGTCTCTATATTACACTCTGTCTCCGTCTTTGTCTTCGTCTTTGTCTCCGTCTTTGTCTCCGTCTTTGCCTCCGTCTTTGTCTTCGTCTTAGTCTCCGTCTTTGTCTCTGTCTTTGTCACCGTCTTTGTGCCTGTCTTTGTCTCCATACTTGTCACCGCCTTTGTCTCTGTATTTGTCTCCGTCTGTGTCTCCATATTTGTCTCCGTCTTTGGCTCCGTCTTTGCCTCCGTCTTTGTCTACGTCTTGGTCTCCGTCTTTGTCTCCGTCCATGTATCCTGCCCCTCTGTCTCGGTCTTTGTCTCATGCGCGTCTCTCTCTGTCTCTGTCTCTGTCTGTGTCTCTGTCTCTGTCTCTGTTTCTGTCTCTGTCTCTGTCTCTGTGCCTGTCTCTGTCTCTGTCTCTGCCTCTGTCTCTGTCCCCGTCTCCGTCTCTGTCTCTGTCTCTGCCTCTGTCTCTGTCCCTGTCTCTGTCTCCGTCTCCGTCTCTGTCTCTGTCTCTGTCTCTGTGCCTGTCTCTGTCTCTGTCTCTGTCTCTGCCTCTGTCTCTGTCCCCGTCTCTGTCTCCGTCTCCGTCTCTGTCTCTGTCTCTGTCTCTGTCTCTGTCTCTGTCTCTGTCTCTGTCTCTGTCTCCATCTCTGTATCTGTCTCCGTCCATGTCTCCTGCCCCTCAGTCTCGGTCTTTGTCCCATGCGCCTCTGTCTCTGTCTGTGTCTATGTCTCTGTCTCTGCCTCTGTATCGGGCTCTGTCCCGGTCCCTGTCTCTGTCTCTGTCTGTGTCTCTGTCTCTGTCTCTGTCTCTGTCTCTGTCTCTGTCTCTGTCTCTGTCTCTGTCTCTGTCTCTGTCTCTGTCTCTGTCTCTGTCTCTGTCTCTGTCCCCGTCTCTGTCTCCGTCTCCGTCTCTGTCTCTGTCTCAGTCTCAGTCTCTGTCTCTGTCTCAGTCTCTGTCTCTGTCTCTGTCTCTGTCTCTGTCTCCATCTCTGTCTCTGTCTCTGTCTCTGTCTCTGTCTCTGTCTCTGTCTCTGTCTCTGTCTCTGTCTCTGTCTCTGTCTCTGTCTCTGTCTCTGTCTCTGTCTCTGTCTCTGTCTCTGCCTCTGTCTCTGTCCATGTCTCTGTCCATGTCTCTGCTCCGTCTCCGTCTCCGTCTCTGTCTCCGTCTCCGTCTTTGTCTCTGTCTCTGTCTCTGTCTCTGGCTCCATCTCTGTCTCTGTCTCAGTCTCAGTCTCTGTCTCTGTCTCAGTCTCTGTCTCTGTCTCTGTCTCTGTCTCCATCTCTGTCTCTGTCTCTGTCTTTGTCTCTGTCTCTGTCTCTGTCTCTGTCTCTGTCTCCGTCTTTGTCTCTGTCTTTGTCTCCATCTTTGTCTCCGTCTTTGTCTCCGTCTTTGTCTACGTCTTTGGCTACGTCTTTGTCATCGTCTTTGTCTCCGTCCATGTCTCCTGGCTCTTTGTCTCGGTCTTTGTCTCATGCACCTGTGTCTCTGTCTCTGTCTCTGTCTCTGTCTCTGTCTCTATATTACACTCTGTCTCCGTCTTTGTCTTCGTCTTTGTCTCCGTCTGTGTCTCCGTCTTTGCCTCCGTCTTTGTCTTCGTCTTAGTCTCCGTCTTTGTCTCTGTCTTTGTCTCCGTCTTTGTGCCTGTCTTTGTCTCCATACTTGTCATCGCCTTTGTCTCTGTATTTGTCTCCGTCTGTGTCTCCATATTTGTCTCCGTCTTTGGCTCCGTCTTTGCCTCCGTCTTTGTCTACGTCTTTGTCTCCGTCTTTGTCTCCGTCCATGTATCCTGCCCCTCTGTCTCGGTCTTTGTCTCATGCGCGTCTCTCTCTGTCTCTGTCTCTGTCTGTGTCTCTGTCTCTGTCTCTGCCTCTGTCTCTGTCCATGTCTCTGTCCATGTCTCTGCTCCGTCTCCGTCTCCGTCTCTGTCTCCGTCTCCGTCTTTGTCTCTGTCTCTGTCTCTGTCTCTGGCTCCATCTCTGTCTCTGTCTCAGTCTCAGTCTCTGTCTCTGTCTCAGTCTCTGTCTCTGTCTCTGTCTCTGTCTCCATCTCTGTCTCTGTCTCTGTCTTTGTCTCTGTCTCTGTCTCTGTCTCTGTCTCTGTCTCCGTCTTTGTCTCTGTCTTTGTCTCCATCTTTGTCTCCGTCTTTGTCTCCGTCTTTGTCTACGTCTTTGGCTACGTCTTTGTCATCGTCTTTGTCTCCGTCCATGTCTCCTGGCTCTTTGTCTCGGTCTTTGTCTCATGCACCTGTGTCTCTGTCTCTGTCTCTGTCTCTGTCTCTGTCTCTATATTACACTCTGTCTCCGTCTTTGTCTTCGTCTTTGTCTCCGTCTGTGTCTCCGTCTTTGCCTCCGTCTTTGTCTTCGTCTTAGTCTCCGTCTTTGTCTCTGTCTTTGTCTCCGTCTTTGTGCCTGTCTTTGTCTCCATACTTGTCACCGCCTTTGTCTCTGTATTTGTCTCCGTCTGTGTCTCCATATTTGTCTCCGTCTTTGGCTCCGTCTTTGCCTCCGTCTTTGTCTACGTCTTTGTCTCCGTCTTTGTCTCCGTCCATGTATCCTGCCCCTCTGTCTCGGTCTTTGTCTCATGCGCGTCTCTCTCTGTCTCTGTCTCTGTCTGTGTCTCTGTCTCTGTCTCTGTCTCGGTCTCTGTCTGTGTCTCTGTCTCTGTCTCTGCCTCTGTCTCTGTCCATGTCTCTGCTCCGTCTCCGTCTCTGTCTCTGGCTCCATCTCTGTCTCCGTCTCAGTCTCTGTCTCTGTCTTTGTCTCTGTCTCTGTCTCCATCTCTGTCCCTCTCCCTGTCTCTGTCTCCGTCTCTGTCTCTGTCTCTGTCTCTGTCTCTGTCTCTGTCTCCGTCTTTGTCTCTGTCTTTGTCACCATCTTTGTCTCTGTCTTTGTCTCCGTCTTTGTCGCCGTCTTTGTCTCCGTCGTCGTCTTCCTCTTCGTCTGCGTCATTGTCTCCGTCTTTGTCTACGTCTTTGTCTACGTCTTTGTCACCGTCTTTGTCTCCGTCTTTGTCTCCGTCCATGTCTCCTGCCCCTTTGTCTCGGTCTTTGTCTCATGCACCTGTGTCTCTGTCTCTGTCTCTGTCTCTGTCTCTGTCTCCATCTCTGTCTCTGTCTCTGTCTCCATCTCTGTCTCTGTCTCTGTCTCTGTCTCTGTCTCTGTCTCTGTCTCTGTCTCTGTCTCTGTCTCTGTCTCTGTCTCTGTCTCTGTCTCTGTCTCTGTCTCTGTCTCTGTCTCTGTCTCTGTCTCTGTCTCTGTCTCTGTCTCTGTCTCTGTCTCTGTCTCTGTCTCTGTCTCTGTCTCTGTCTCTGTCTCTGTCTCTGTCTCTGTCTCTGTCTCTGTCTCTGTCTCTGTCTCTGTCTCTGCCTCTGTCTCTGTCCATGTCTCTGTCCATGTTTCTGCTCCGTCTCCGTCTCTGTCTCTGTCTCTGTCTCTGGCTCCATCTCTGTCTCTGTCTCTGTCTCTGTCTCTGTCTCTGTCTCTGTCTCTGTTCCTGTCTCTGTCTCTGTCTCTGTCTCTGTCTCTGTCTCTGTCTCTGTCTCTGTCTCTGTCTCTGTCTCTGTCTCTGTCTCTGTCTCTGTCTCTGTCTCTGTCTCTGTCTCTGTCTCTGTCTCTGTCTCTGTCTCTGTCTCTGTCTCTGTCTCTGTCTCTGTCTCTGTCTTTGTCTCTGTCCTCGTCTCTGTCTCCGTCTCCGTCTCTGTCTCTGTCTCTGTCTCTGTCTCTGTCTCTGTCTCCATCTCTGTCTCTGTCTCTGTCTCTGTCTCCATCTCTGTATCTGTCTCCGTCCATGTCTCCTGCCCCTCAGTCTCGGTCTTTGTCTCATGCGCCTCTGTCTCTGTCTGTGTCTATGTCTCTGTCTCTGCCTCTGTATCGGGCTCTGTCCTGGTCCCGGTCTCTGTCTCTGTCTCTGTCCCTGTCTCTGTCTCTGTCCCCGTCTCTGTCTCCGTCTCCGTCTCTGTCTCTGTCTCTGTCTCTGTCTCTGTCTCTGTCTCTGTCTCTGTCTCCATCTCTGTCTCTGTCTCTGTCTCTGCCTCTGTCTCTGTCTCTGGCTCCATCTCTGTCTCTGCCTCTGTCTCTGTCTCTGTCTCTGCCTCTGTCTGTGTCTCTGTCTCTGTCTCCGTCTCTGTCTCTGTCCCTATCTCTGTCTCTGTCTCTGTTCCCGTCTCTGTCTCCGCCTCTGCCTCTGTCTCTGTCTCCGTCTTTGTCTCCGTCTTTGTCTCCGTCGTCGTCTTCCTCTACGTCTCCGCCTTTGTCTCCGTCTTTGTCACCGTGTTTGTCTCCGTCTTTGTCTCCGTCTTTGTATACGTCTTTGTCTACGTCTTTGTCACCGTCCGTGTCTCTGTCTTTGTCTCCGTCCTCGTCATCCTCTTTGTCTCCGTCTTTGTCTCCGTCTTTGTCTCCGTCCTCGTCTTCCTCTTCGTCTCCGCCTTTGTCTCCGTCTTTGTCACCGTCTTTGTCTCATGCTCCTCTGTCTCTGTCTGTGTCTATGTCTCTGTCTCTGCCTCTGTATCGGGCTCTGTCCCTATCCCTGTCTCTGTCTCTGTCTCTGTCCCTGTCTCTGTCTCTGTCCCCGTCTCTGTCTCCGTCTCCGTCTCTGTCTCTGTCTCTGTGTCTCTGTCTCTGTCTCCATCTCTGTCTCTGTCTCTGTCTCTGTCTCTGTCTCTGTCTCCATCTCCTTCGCTGTCTCTGCCGCTGTCTCTGTCTCTGTCTCTACCTCTGTCTCTGTCCCTGTCTCTGTCTCCGTCTCCGTCTCCGTCCTTGTCTCTGTCTCTGTCTCTGGCTCCATCTCTGTCTCTGTCTCAGTCTCAGTCTCTGTCTCTGTCTCTGTTTCTGTCTCTGTCTCTGTCTCTGTCTCTGTCTCTGTCTCTGTCTCTGTCTCTGTCTCTGTCTCTGTCTCTGTCTCTGTCTCTGTCCATGTCTCTGTCCATGTTTCTGCTCCGTCTCCGTCTCTGTCTCTGTCTCTGTCTCTGGCTCCATCTCTGTCTCTGTCTCAGTCTCTGTCTCTGTCTCTGTCCCTGTCCCTGTCTCTGTCTCTGTCGCTGTCTCTGTCTCTGTCTCTGCCTCTGCCTCTGTCTCTGTCTCTGTCTCTGTCTCTGTCTCCGTCTCTGTCTCTGTCTCTGTCTCTGTCTCTGTCTCTGTCTCTGTCTCTGTCTCTGTCTCTGTCTCTGTCTCTGTCTCTGTCTCTGTCTCTGTCTCTGTCTCTGTCTCTGTCTCTGTCTCTGTCTCTGTCTCTGTCTCTGTCTCTGTCTCTGTCTCTGTCTCTGTCTCTGTCCTCGTCTCTGTCTCCGTCTCCGTCTCTGTCTCTGTCTCTGTCTCTGTCTCTGTCTGCATCTCTGTCTCTGTCTCTGTCTCTGTCTCTGTCTCTGTCTCCGTCTCTGTCTCTGTCTCTGTCGCTGTCTCTGTCTCTGTCTCTGCCTCTGTCTCTGTCCCTGTCTCTGTCTCCGTCTCCGTCTTTGTCTCTGTCTCTCTCTCTGGCTCCATCTCTGTCTCTGTCTCAGTCTCAGTCTCTGTATCTGTCTCTGTCTCTGTCTCTGTCTCAGTCTCCGTCTCTGTCTCTGTCCCTGTCTCTGTCTCTGTCCCCGTCTCTGTCTCCGTCTCTGTCTCTGTTTTTGTCTCTGTCTCTGTCTCTGTCTCTGTCCCTGTCTCTGTCTCTGTCCCCGTCTCTGTCTCCGTCTCCGTCTCTGTCTCTGTCTCTGTCTCTGTCTCCATCTCTGTCCCCGTCTCTGTCTCCGTCTCTGTCTCTGTCTCTGTCTCTGTCTCTGTCTCTGTCTCTGTCTCTGTCTCTGTCTCTGTCTCTGTCTCTGTCTCTGTCTCTGTCTCCGTCTTTGTCTCTGTCTTTGTCTCCATCTTTGTCTTCGTCTTTGTCTCCGCCTTTGTCTCTGTCTTTGTCTCCGTCTGTGTGCCTGTCTTTGTCTCCATATTTGTCACCGTCTTTGTCTCTGTATTTGTCTCTGTCTGTGTCTCCATATTTGTCTCTGTCTACGTCTTTGTCTACGTCTTTGTCACCGTCTTTGTCTCCGTCCATGTCTCCTGCCCCTTTGTCTCGGTCTTTGTCTCATGCACCTGTGTCTCTGTCTCTGTCTCTGTCTCTGTCTGTGTCTCTGTCTCTGTCTCTATATTACACTCTGTCTCCGTCTTTGCCTTCGTCTTTGTCTCCGTCTTTGTGCCGGTCTTTGTCTACGTATTTGTATCCGTCTGTGTAACCATCTTTGTCTCCGTCTTTGTCTCCGTCTTTGCCTCCGTCTTTGTCTTCGTCTTAGTCTCCGTCTTTGTCTCTGTCTTTGTCTCCGTCTTTGTGCCTGTCTTTGTCTCCATATTTGTCACCGCCTTTGTCTCTGTATTTGTCTCCGTCTGTGTCTCCATCGTCGTCTTCCTCTTCGTCTGCGTCATTGTCTCCGTCTTTGTCTACGTCCTTGTCTACGTCTTTGTCACCGTCTTTGTCTCCGTCCATGTCTCCTGCCCCTTTGTCTCGGTCTTTGTCTCATGCACCTGTATCTCTGTCTCTGTCTCTGTCTCTGTCTCTGTCTGTGTCTCTGTCTCTGTCTCTATATTACACCCTGCCTCCGTCTTTGTCTTCGTCTCTGTCTCCGTCTTTGTGCCTGTCTTTGTCTGCGTATTTGTATCCGTCTGTGTAACCATCTTTGTCTCCGTCTTTGTCCCCGTCTTTGCCTCCGTCTTTGTCTTCGTCTTTGTCTCCGCCTTTGTCTCTGTCTTTGTCTCCGTCTGTGTGCCTGTCTTTGTCTCCATATTTGTCACCGTCTTTGTCTCTGTATTTGTCTCTGTCTTTGTCTCCATCTTTGTCTCCGTCTTTGTCTCCGTCTTTGTCTACGTCTTTGGCTACGTCTTTGTCATCGTCTTTGTCTCCGTCCATGTCTCCTGGCTCTTTGTCTCGGTCTTTGTCTCATGCACCTGTGTCTCTGTCTCTGTCTCTGTCTCTGTCTCTGTCTCTATATTACACTCTGTCTCCGTCTTTGTCTTCGTCTTTGTCTCCGTCTTTGTCTCCGTCTTTGCCTCCGTCTTTGTCTTCGTCTTAGTCTCCGTCTTTGTCTCTGTCTTTGTCACCGTCTTTGTGCCTGTCTTTGTCTCCATACTTGTCACCGCCTTTGTCTCTGTATTTGTCTCCGTCTGTGTCTCCATATTTGTCTCCGTCTTTGGCTCCGTCTTTGCCTCCGTCTTTGTCTACGTCTTGGTCTCCGTCTTTGTCTCCGTCCATGTATCCTGCCCCTCTGTCTCGGTCTTTGTCTCATGCGCGTCTCTCTCTGTCTCTGTCTCTGTCTGTGTCTCTGTCTCTGTCTCTGTTTCTGTCTCTGTCTCTGTCTCTGTGCCTGTCTCTGTCTCTGTCTCTGCCTCTGTCTCTGTCCCCGTCTCCGTCTCTGTCTCTGTCTCTGCCTCTGTCTCTGTCCCTGTCTCTGTCTCCGTCTCCGTCTCTGTCTCTGTCTCTGTCTCTGTGCCTGTCTCTGTCTCTGTCTCTGTCTCTGCCTCTGTCTCTGTCCCCGTCTCTGTCTCCGTCTCCGTCTCTGTCTCTGTCTCTGTCTCTGTCTCTGTCTCTGTCTCTGTCTCTGTCTCTGTCTCTGTCTCCATCTCTGTATCTGTCTCCGTCCATGTCTCCTGCCCCTCAGTCTCGGTCTTTGTCCCATGCGCCTCTGTCTCTGTCTGTGTCTATGTCTCTGTCTCTGCCTCTGTATCGGGCTCTGTCCCGGTCCCTGTCTCTGTCTCTGTCTGTGTCTCTGTCTCTGTCTCTGTCTCTGTCTCTGTCTCTGTCTCTGTCTCTGTCTCTGTCTCTGTCTCTGTCTCTGTCTCTGTCTCTGTCCCCGTCTCTGTCTCCGTCTCCGTCTCTGTCTCTGTCTCAGTCTCAGTCTCTGTCTCTGTCTCAGTCTCTGTCTCTGTCTCTGTCTCTGTCTCTGTCTCCATCTCTGTCTCTGTCTCTGTCTCTGTCTCTGTCTCTGTCTCTGTCTCTGTCTCTGTCTCTGTCTCTGTCTCTGTCTCTGTCTCTGTCTCTGTCTCTGTCTCTGCCTCTGTCTCTGTCCATGTCTCTGTCCATGTCTCTGCTCCGTCTCCGTCTCCGTCTCTGTCTCCGTCTCCGTCTTTGTCTCTGTCTCTGTCTCTGTCTCTGGCTCCATCTCTGTCTCTGTCTCAGTCTCAGTCTCTGTCTCTGTCTCAGTCTCTGTCTCTGTCTCTGTCTCTGTCTCCATCTCTGTCTCTGTCTCTGTCTTTGTCTCTGTCTCTGTCTCTGTCTCTGTCTCTGTCTCTGTCTCTGTCTCTGTCTCTGTCTCTGTCTCTGTCTCCGTCTTTGTCTCTGTCTTTGTCTCCATCTTTGTCTCCGTCTTTGTCTCCGTCTTTGTCTACGTCTTTGGCTACGTCTTTGTCATCGTCTTTGTCTCCGTCCATGTCTCCTGGCTCTTTGTCTCGGTCTTTGTCTCATGCACCTGTGTCTCTGTCTCTGTCTCTGTCTCTGTCTCTGTCTCTATATTACACTCTGTCTCCGTCTTTGTCTTCGTCTTTGTCTCCGTCTGTGTCTCCGTCTTTGCCTCCGTCTTTGTCTTCGTCTTAGTCTCCGTCTTTGTCTCTGTCTTTGTCTCCGTCTTTGTGCCTGTCTTTGTCTCCATACTTGTCACCGCCTTTGTCTCTGTATTTGTCTCCGTCTGTGTCTCCATATTTGTCTCCGTCTTTGGCTCCGTCTTTGCCTCCGTCTTTGTCTACGTCTTTGTCTCCGTCTTTGTCTCCGTCCATGTATCCTGCCCCTCTGTCTCGGTCTTTGTCTCATGCGCGTCTCTCTCTGTCTCTGTCTCTGTCTGTGTCTCTGTCTCTGTCTCTGTCTCGGTCTCTGTCTGTGTCTCTGTCTCTGTCTCTGCCTCTGTCTCTGTCCATGTCTCTGCTCCGTCTCCGTCTCTGTCTCTGGCTCCATCTCTGTCTCCGTCTCAGTCTCTGTCTCTGTCTTTGTCTCTGTCTCTGTCTCCATCTCTGTCCCTGTCCCTGTCTCTGTCTCCGTCTCTGTCTCTGTCTCTGTCTCTGTCTCTGTCTCTGTCTCTGTCTCCGTCTTTGTCTCTGTCTTTGTCACCATCTTTGTCTCTGTCTTTGTCTCCGTCTTTGTCGCCGTCTTTGTCTCCGTCGTCGTCTTCCTCTTCGTCTGCGTCATTGTCTCCGTCTTTGTCTACGTCTTTGTCTACGTCTTTGTCACCGTCTTTGTCTCCGTCTTTGTCTCCGTCCATGTCTCCTGCCCCTTTGTCTCGGTCTTTGTCTCATGCACCTGTGTCTCTGTCTCTGTCTCTGTCTCTGTCTCTGTCTCCATCTCTGTCTCTGTCTCTGTCTCCATCTCTGTCTCTGTCTCTGTCTCTGTCTCTGTCTCTGTCTCTGTCTCTGTCTCTGTCTCTGTCTCTGTCTCTGTCTCTGTCTCTGTCTCTGTCTCTGTCTCTGTCTCTGTCTCTGTCTCTGTCTCTGTCTCTGTCTCTGTCTCTGTCTCTGTCTCTGTCTCTGTCTCTGCCTCTGTCTCTGTCCATGTCTCTGTCCATGTTTCTGCTCCGTCTCCGTCTCTGTCTCTGTCTCTGTCTCTGGCTCCATCTCTGTCTCTGTCTCTGTCTCTGTCTCTGTCTCTGTCTCTGTCTCTGTTTCTGTCTCTGTCTCTGTCTCTGTCTCTGTCTCTGTCTCTGTCTCTGTCTCTGTCTCTGTCTCTGTCTCTGTCTCTGTCTCTGTCTCTGTCTCTGTCTCTGTCTCTGTCTCTGTCTCTGTCTCTGTCTCTGTCTCTGTCTCTGTCTCTGTCTCTGTCTCTGTCTCTGTCTCTGTCTTTGTCTCTGTCCTCGTCTCTGTCTCCGTCTCCGTCTCTGTCTCTGTCTCTGTCTCTGTCTCTGTCTCTGTCTCCATCTCTGTCTCTGTCTCTGTCTCTGTCTCCATCTCTGTATCTGTCTCCGTCCATGTCTCCTGCCCCTCAGTCTCGGTCTTTGTCTCATGCGCCTCTGTCTCTGTCTGTGTCTATGTCTCTGTCTCTGCCTCTGTATCGGGCTCTGTCCTGGTCCCGGTCTCTGTCTCTGTCTCTGTCCCTGTCTCTGTCTCTGTCCCCGTCTCTGTCTCCGTCTCCGTCTCTGTCTCTGTCTCTGTCTCTGTCTCTGTCTCTGTCTCTGTCTCTGTCTCCATCTCTGTCTCTGTCTCTGTCTCTGCCTCTGTCTCTGTCTCTGGCTCCATCTCTGTCTCTGCCTCTGTCTCTGTCTCTGTCTCTGCCTCTGTCTCTGTCTCTGTCTCTGTCTCCGTCTCTGTCTCTGTCCCTATCTCTGTCTCTGTCTCTGTTCCCGTCTCTGTCTCCGCCTCTGCCTCTGTCTCTGTCTCAGTCTCTGTCTCTGTCTCTGTCTCTGTCTCCATCTCTGTCTCTGTCTCTGTCTCTGTCTCCATCTCTGTCTCTGTCTCTGTCTCTGTCTCTGTCCCTGTCTCTGTCTCCGTCTCCGTCTTTGTCTCTGTCTCTGTCTCTGTCTCTGGCTCCATCTCTGTCTCTGTCTCAGTCTCAGTCTCTGTCTCTGTCTCAGTCTCTGTCTCTGTCTCTGTCTCTGTCTCCATCTCTGTCTCTGTCTCTGTCTTTGTCTCTGTCTCTGTCTCTGTCTCTGTCTCTGTCTCTGTCTCTGTTTCTGTCTCTGTCTCTGTCTCTGTCTCCGTCTTTGTCTCTGTCTTTGTCTCCATCTTTGTCTCCGTCTTTGTCTCCGTCTTTGTCTACGTCTTTGGCTACGTCTTTGTCATCGTCTTTGTCTCCGTCCATGTCTCCTGGCTCTTTGTCTCGGTCTTTGTCTCATGCACCTGTGTCTCTGTCTCTGTCTCTGTCTCTGTCTCTGTCTCTATATTACACTCTGTCTCCGTCTTTGTCTTCGTCTTTGTCTCCGTCTGTGTCTCCGTCTTTGCCTCCGTCTTTGTCTTCGTCTTAGTCTCCGTCTTTGTCTCTGTCTTTGTCTCCGTCTTTGTGCCTGTCTTTGTCTCCATACTTGTCACCGCCTTTGTCTCTGTATTCGTCTCCGTCTGTGTCTCCATATTTGTCTCCGTCTTTGGCTCCGTCTTTGCCTCCGTCTTTGTCTACGTCTTTGTCTCCGTCTTTGTCTCCGTCCATGTATCCTGCCCCTCTGTCTCGGTCTTTGTCTCATGCGCGTCTCTCTCTGTCTCTGTCTCTGTCTGTGTCTCTGTCTCTGTCTCTGTCTCGGTCTCTGTCTGTGTCTCTGTCTCTGTCTCTGCCTCTGTCTCTGTCCATGTCTCTGCTCCGTCTCCGTCTCTGTCTCTGGCTCCATCTCTGTCTCCGTCTCAGTCTCTGTCTCTGTCTTTGTCTCTGTCTCTGTCTCTGTCTCTGTCCCTGTCTCTGTCTCTGTCCCCGTCTCTGTCTCCGTCTCCGTCTCTGTCTCTGTCTCTGTCTCTGTCTCTGTCTCTGCCTCTGTCTCTGTCTCTGTCTCCGTCTCTGTCTCTGTCCCTATCTCTGTCTCTGTATCTGTTCCCGTCTCTGTCTCCGCCTCTGCCTCTGTCTCTGTCTCCGTCTTTGTCTCCGTCTTTGTCTCCGTCGTCGTCTTCCTCTACGTCTCCGCCTTTGTCTCCGTCTTTGTCACCGTGTTTGTCTCCGTCTTTGTCTCCGTCTTTGTATACGTCTTTGTCTACGTCTTTGTCACCGTCCGTGTCTCTGTCTTTGTCTCCGTCCTCGTCATCCTCTTTGTCTCCGTCTTTGTCTCCGTCTTTGTCTCCGTCCTCGTCTTCCTCTTCGTCTCCGCCTTTGTCTCCGTCTTTGTCACCGTCTTTGTCTCCGTCTTTGTCTCCGTCCTCGTCTTCCTCTTCGTCTCCGCCTTTGTCTCCGTCTTTGTCACCGTCTTTGTCTCATGCTCCTCTGTCTCTGTCTGTGTCTATGTCTCTGTCTCTGTCTCTGTCTCTGTCTCTGTCTCCATCTCCTTCGCTGTCTCTGCCGCTGTCTCTGTCTCTGTCTCTACCTCTGTCTCTGTCCCTGTCTCTGTCTCCGTCTCCGTCTCCGTCCTTGTCTCTGTCTCTGTCTCTGGCTCCATCTCTGTCTCTGTCTCAGTCTCAGTCTCTGTCTCTGTCTCTGTCTCTGTCTCTGTCTCTGTCTCTGTCTCTGTCTCTGTCTCTGTCTCTGTCTCTGTCTCTGTCTCTGTCTCTGTCTCTGTCTCTGTCTCTGTCTCTGTCTCTGTCTCTGTCTCTGTCTCTGTCTCTGTCTCTGTCTCTGTCTCTGTCTCTGTCTCTGTCTCTGTCTCTGTCTCTGTCTCTGTCTCTGTCTCTGTCTCTGTCTCTGTCTCTGTCTCTGTCTTTGTCTCTGTCCTCGTCTCTGTCTCTGTCTCTGTCTCTGTCTCTGTCTCTGTCTCTGCCTCTGTCTCTGTCTCTATATTACACTCTGTCTCCGTCTTTGTCTTCGTCTTTGTCTCCGTCTTTGTCTCCGTCTTTGCCTCCGTCTTTGTCTTCGTCTTAGTCTCCGTCTTTGTCTCTGTCCTTGTCTCCGTCTTTGTGCCTGTCTTTGTCTCCATACTTGTCACCGCCTTTGTCTCTGTATTTGTCTCCGTCTGTGTCTCCATATTTGTCTCCGTCTTTGGCTCCGTCTTTGCCTCCGTCTTTGTCTACGTCTTTGTCTCCGTCTTTGTCTCCGTCCATGTATCCTGCCCCTCTGTCTCGGTCTTTGTCTCATGCGCGTCTCTCTCTGTCTCTGTCTCTGTCTGTGTCTCTGTCTCTGTCTCTGTCTCTGTCTCTGTCTCTGTCTCTGTGCCTGTCTCTGTCTCTGTCTCTGCCTCTGTCTCTGTCCCCGTCTCTGTCTCCGTCTCCGTCTCTGTCTCTGTCTCTGTCTCTGCCTCTGTCTCTGTCCCTGTCTCTGTCTCCGTCTCCGTCTCTGTCTCTGTCTCTGTCTCTGTGCCTGTCTCTGTCTCTGCCTCTGTCTCTGTCTCTGTCTCTGTCTCTGTCTCTGTCTCTGTCTCCATCTCTGTATCTGTCTCCGTCCATGTCTCGTGCCCCTCAGTCTCGGTCTTTGTCTCATGCGCCTCTGTCTCTGTCTGTGTCTATGTCTCTGTCTCTGCCTCTGTATCGGGCTCTGTCCCGGTCCCTGTCTCTGTCTCTGTCTCTGTCCCTGTCTCTGTCTTTGTCTCTGTCTCTGTCTCTGGCTCCATCTCTGTCTCTGTCTCAGTCTCAGTCTCTGTCTCTGTCTCAGTCTCTGTCTCTGTCTCTGTCTCTGTCTCTGTCTCTGTCTCCATCTCTGTCCCCGTCTCTGTCTCCGTCTCCGTCTCTGTCTCTGTCTCTGTCTCTGTCTCTGTCTCTGTCTCTGTCTCTGTCTCTGTCTCGGTCTCTGTCTCTGTCTCTGTCTCTGTCTCTGCCTCTGTCTCTGTCCATGTCTCTGCTCCGTCTCCGCCTCTGTCTCTGTCCCCGTCTCTGTCTCCGTCTCCGTCTCTGTCTCTGTCTCTGTCTCTGACTCTGTCTCTGTCTCTGTCTCCATCTCTGTATCTGTCTCCGTCCATGTCTCCTGCCCCTCAGTCTCGGTCTTTGTCTCATGCGCCTCTGTCTCTGTCTGTGTCTATGTCTCTGTCTCTGCCTCTGTATCGGGCCATGCCCTGGTCCCTGTCTCTGTCTCTGTCTCTGTCCCTGTCTCTGTCTCTGTCCCCGTCTCTGTCTCTGTCTCTGCCTCTGTCTCTGTCTCTGGCTCCATCTCTGTCTCTGCCTCTGTCTCTGTCTCTGTCTCTGCCTCTGTCTCTGTCTCTGTCTCCGTCTCTGTCTCTGTCCCTATCTCTGTCTCTGTCTCTGTTCCCGTCTCTGTCTCCGCCTCTGCCTCTGTCTCTGTCTCCGTCTTTGTCTCCGTCTTTGTCTCCGTCGTCGTCTTCCTCTACGTCTCCGCCTTTGTCTCCGTCTTTGTCACCGTGTTTGTCTCCGTCTTTGTCTCCGTCTTTGTATACGTCTTTGTCTACGTCTTTGTCACCGTCCGTGTCTCTGTCTTTGTCTCCGTCCTCGTCATCCTCTTTGTCTCCGTCTTTGTCTCCGTCTTTGTCTCCGTCCTCGTCTTCCTCTTCGTCTCCGCCTTTGTCTCCGTCTTTGTCACCGTCTTTGTCTCATGCTCCTCTGTCTCTGTCTGTGTCTATGTCTCTGTCTCTGTCTCTGTCTCCGTCTCTGTCTCTGTCTCTGTCTCTGTCTCTGTCTCTGTCTCTGTCTCTGTCTCTGTCTCTGTCTCTGTCTCTGTCTCCGTCTCTGTCTCTGTCTCTGTCTCCGTCTCTGTCTCTGTCTCTGTCTCTGTCTCTGTCTCTGTCTCCGTCTCCGTCTCTGTCTCTGTCTCTGTCTCTGTCTCCATCTCTGTCCCCGTCTCTGTCTCCGTCTCTGTCTCTGTCTCTGTCTCTGTCTCTGTCTCTGTCTCTGTCTCTGTCTCTGTCCCCGTCTCTGTCTCCGTCTCCGTCACTGTCTCAGTATCAGTCTCTGTCTCTGTCTCAGTCTCTGTCTCTGTCTCTGTCTCTGTCTCCATCTCTGTCTCTGTCTCTGTCTCTGTCTCTGTCTCTGTCTCTGTCTCTGTCTCTGTCTCTGTCTCTGTCTCTGTCTCCGTCTTTGTCTCTGTCTTTGTCTCCATCTTTGTCTCCGTCTTTGTCTCCGTCTTTGTCTCCGTCTTTGGCTACGTCTTTGTCATCGTCTTTGTCTCCGTCCCTGTCTCCTGGCTCTTTGTCTCGGTCTTTGTCTCATGCACCTGTGTCTCTGTCTCTGTCTCTGTCTCTGTCTCTATATTACACTCTGTCTCCGTCTTTGTCTTCGTCTTTGTCTCCGTCTTTGTCTCCGTCTTTGCCTCCGTCTTTGTCTTCGTCTTAGTCTCCGACTTTGTCTCTGTCTTTGTCTCCGTCTTTGTGCCTGTCTTTGTCTCCATACTTGTCACCGCCTTTGTCTCTGTATTTGTCTCCGTCTGTGTCCCCATATTTGTCTCCGTCTTTGGCTCCGTCTTTGCCTCCGTCTTTGTCTACGTCTTTGTCTCCGTCTTTGTCTCCGTCCATGTATCCTGCCCCTCTGTCTCGGTCTTTGTCTCATGCGCGTCTCTCTCTGTCTCTGTCTCTGTCTGTGTCTCTGTCTCTGTCTCTGTTTCTGTCTCTGTCTCTGTCTCTGTGCCTGTCTCTGTCTCTGTCTCTGCCTCTGTCTCTGTCCCCGTCTCTGTCTCCGTCTCCGTCTCTGTCTCTGTCTCTGTCTCTGCCTCTGTCTCTGTCCCTGTCTCTGTCTCCGTCTCCGTCTCTGTCTCTGTCTCTGTCTCTGTGCCTGTCTCTGTCTCTGCCTCTGTCTCTGTCCCCGTCTCTGTCTCCGTCTCCGTCTCTGTCTCTGTCTCTGTCTCTGTCTCTGTCTCTGTCTCTGTCTCTGTCTCTGTCTCTGTCTCTGTCTCAGTCTCCATCTCTGTATCTGTCTCCGTCCATGTCTCCTGCCCCTCAGTCTCGGTCTTTGTCTCATGCGCCTCTGTCTCTGTCTGTGTCTATGTCTCTGTCTCTGCCTCTGTATCGGGCTCTGTCCCGGTCCCTGTCTCTGTCTCTGTCCCTGTCTCTGTCTTTGTCTCTGTCTCTGTCTCTGTCTCTGCCTCCATCTCTGTCCCCGTCTCTGTCTCCGTCTCCGTCTCTGTCTCTGTCTCTGTCTCTGTCTCTGTCTCTGTCTCTGTCTCTGTCTCTGTCTCTGTCTCTGTCTCGGTCTCTGTCTGTGTCTCTGTCTCTGTCTCTGCCTCTGTCTCTGTCCATGTCTCTGCTCCGTCTCCGTCTCTGTGTCTGGCTCCATCTCTGTCTCCGTCTCAGTGTCTGTCTCTGTCTTTGTCTCTGTCTCTGACTCTGTCCCTGTCCCTGTCTCTGTCTTTGTCTCTGTCTCTGTCTCTGTCTCTGTCTCTGTCTCTGTCTCTGTCTCTGTCTCTGTCTCTGTCTCTGTCTCTGTCTCTGTCTCTGTCTCGGTCTCTGTCTGTGTCTCTGTCTCTGTCTCTGCCTCTGTCTCTGTCCATGTCTCTGCTCCGTCTCCGTCTCTGTCTCTGGCTCCATCTCTGTCTCCGTCTCAGTCTCTGTCTCTGTCTTTGTCTCTGTCTCTGACTCTCTCCCTGTCCCTGTCTCTGTCTCCGTCTCTGTCTCTGTCTCTGTCTCTGTCTCTGTCTCTGTCTCTGTCTCCGTCTTTGTCTCTGTCTTTGTCTCCATCTTTGTCTCTGTCTTTGTCTCCGTCTTTGTCGCCGTCTTTGTCTCCGTCGTCGTCTTCCTCTTCGTCTGCGTCATTGTCTCCGTCTTTGTCTACGTCTTTGTCTACGTCTTTGTCACCGTCTTTGTCTCCGTCTTTGTCTCCGTCCATGTCTCCTGCCCCTTTGTCTCGGTCTTTGTCTCATGCACCTGTGTCTCTGTCTCTGTCTCTGTCTCTGGCTCCATCTCTGTCTCTGTCTCAGTCTCAGTCTCTGTATCTGTCTCTGTCTCTGTCTCTGTCTCTGTCTCAGTCTCTGTCTCTGTCTCTGTCCCTGTCTCTGTCTCTGTCCCCGTCTCTGTCTCCGTCTCCGTCTCTGTCTCTGTCTCTGTCTCTGTCTCCATCTCTGTCCCCGTCTCTGTCTCCGTCTCTGTCTCTGTCTCTGTCTCTGTCTCTGTCTCTGTCTCTGTCTCTGTCTCTGTCTCTGTCTCTGTCCCCGTCTCTGTCTCCGTCTCCGTCTCTGTCTCAGTCTCAGTCTCTGTCTCTGTCTCAGTCTCTGTCTCTGTCTCTGTCTCTGTCTCTGTCTCTGTCTCTGTCTCTGTCTCCGTCTTTGTCTCTGTCTTTGTCTCCATCTTTGTCTCCGTCTTTGTCTCCGTCTTTGTCTCCGTCTTTGTCTCCGTCTTTGCCTCCGTCTTTGTCTTCGTCTTAGTCTCCGTCTTTGTCTCTGTCTTTGTCTCCGTCTTTGTGCCTGTCTTTGTCTCCATACTTGTCACCGCCTTTGTCTCTGTATTTGTCTCCGTCTGTGTCTCCATATTTGTCTCCGTCTTTGGCTCCGTCTTTGCCTCCGTCTTTGTCTACGTCTTTGTCTCCGTCTTTGTCTCCGTCCATGTATCCTGCCCCTCTGTCTCGGTCTTTGTCTCATGCGCGTCTCTCTCTGTCTCTGTCTCTGTCTGTGTCTCTGTCTCTGTCTCTGTTTCTGTCTCTGTCTCTGTCTCTGTGCCTGTCTCTGTCTCTGTCTCTGCCTCTGTCTCTGTCCCCGTCTCTGTCTCCGTCTCCGTCTCTGTCTCTGTCTCTGTCTCTGCCTCTGTCTCTGTCCCTGTCTCTGTCTCCGTCTCCGTCTCTGTCTCTGTCTCTGTCTCTGTGCCTGTCTCTGTCTCTGCCTCTGTCTCTGTCCCCGTCTCTGTCTCCGTCTCCGTCTCTGTCTCTGTCTCTGTCTCTGTCTCTGTCTCTGTCTCTGTCTCCATCTCTGTATCTGTCTCCGTCCATGTCTCCTGCCCCTCAGTCTCGGTCTTTGTCTCATGCGCCTCTGTCTCTGTCTGTGTCTATGTCTCTGTCTCTGCCTCTGTATCGGGCTCTGTCCCGGTCCCTGTCTCTGTCTCTGTCTCTGTCCCTGTCTCTGTCTTTGTCTCTGTCTCTGTCTCTGGCTCCATCTCTGTCTCTGTCTCAGTCTCAGTCTCTGTCTCTGTCTCAGTCTCTGTCTCTGTCTCTGTCTCTGTCTCTGTCTCTGTCTCCATCTCTGTCCCCGTCTCTGTCTCCGTCTCCGTCTCTGTCTCTGTCTCGGTCTCTGTCTGTGTCTCTGTCTCTGTCTCTGCCTCTGTCTCTGTCCATGTCTCTGCTCCGTCTCCGTCTCTGTCTCTGGCTCCATCTCTGTCTCCGTCTCAGTGTCTGTCTCTGTCTTTGTCTCTGTCTCTGACTCTGTCCCTGTCCCTGTCTCTGTCTCTGTCTCTGTCTCTGTCTCTGTCTCTGTCTCTGTCTCTGTCTCTGTCTCTGTCTCTGTCTCTGTCTCTGTCTCTGTCTCTGTCTCTGTCTCGGTCTCTGTCTGTGTCTCTGTCTCTGTCTCTGCCTCTGTCTCTGTCCATGTCTCTGCTCCGTCTCCGTCTCTGTCTCTGGCTCCATCTCTGTCTCCGTCTCAGTCTCTGTCTCTGTCTTTGTCTCTGTCTCTGACTCTCTCCCTGTCCCTGTCTCTGTCTCCGTCTCTGTCTCTGTCTCTGTCTCTGTCTCTGTCTCTGTCTCTGTCTCCGTCTTTGTTTCTGTCTTTGTCTCCATCTTTGTCTCTGTCTTTGTCTCCGTCTTTGTCGCCGTCTTTGTCTCCGTCGTCGTCTTCCTCTTCGTCTGCGTCATTGTCTCCGTCTTTGTCTACGTCTTTGTCTACGTCTTTGTCACCGTCTTTGTCTCCGTCTTTGTCTCCGTCCATGTCTCCTGCCCCTTTGTCTCGGTCTTTGTCTCATGCACCTGTGTCTCTGTCTCCGTCTCCGTCTCTGTCTCTGTCTCTGTCTCTGGCTCCATCTCTGTCTCTGTCTCTGTCTCTGTCTCTGTCTCTGTCTCTGTCTCTGTTTCTGTCTCTGTCTCTGTCTCTGTCTCTGTCTCTGTCTCTGTCTCTGTCTCTGTCTCTGTCTCTGTCTCAGTCTCTGTCTCTGTCTCTGTCTCTGTCTCTGTCTCTGTCTCTGTCTCTGTCTCTGTCTTTGTCTCTGTCCTCGTCTCTGTCTCCGTCTCCGTCTCTGTCTCTGTCTCTGTCTCTGTCTCTGTCTCCATCTCTGTCTCTGTCTCTGTCTCTGTCTCTGTCTCTGTCTCCATCTCTGTCTCTGTCTCTGTCGCTGTCTCTGTCTCTGTCTCTGCCTCTGCCTCTGTCTCTGTCCCTGTCTCTGTCTCCGTCACCGTCTCTGTCTCTGTCTCTGTCTCTGTCTCTGTCTCTGTCTCCATCTCCTTCGCTGTCTCTGCCGCTGTCTCTCCCTCTGTCTCTGTCTCTGTCTCTGTCTCTGTCTCTGTCTCTGTCTCTGTCTCTGTCTCTGTCTCTGTCTCTGTCTCTGTCTCTGTCTCTGTCTCTGTCTCTGTCTCTGTCTCTGTCTCTGTCTCTGTCTCTGTCTCTGTCTCTGTCTCTGTCTCTGTCTTTGTCTCTGTCCTCGTCTCTGTCTCTGTCTCTGTCTCTGTCTCTGTCTCTGTCTCTGTCTCTGTCTCTGTCTCTATATTACACTCTGTCTCCGTCTTTGTCTTCGTCTTTGTCTCCGTCTTTGTCTCCGTCTTTGCCTCCGTCTTTGTCTTCGTCTTAGTCTCCGTCTTTGTCTCTGTCTTTGTCTCCGTCTTTGTGCCTGTCTTTGTCTCCATACTTGTCACCGCCTTTGTCTCTGTATTTGTCTCCGTCTGTGTCTCCATATTTGTCTCCGTCTTTGGCTCCGTCTTTGCCTCCGTCTTTGTCTACGTCTTTGTCTCCGTCTTTGTCTCCGTCCATGTATCCTGCCCCTCTGTCTCGGTCTTTGTCTCATGCGCGTCTCTCTCTGTCTCTGTCTCTGTCTGTGTCTCTGTCTCTGTCTCTGTCTCTGTCTCTGTCTCTGTCTCTGTCTCTGTGCCTGTCTCTGTCTCTGTCTCTGCCTCTGTCTCTGTCCCCGTCTCTGTCTCCGTCTCCGTCTCTGTCTCTGTCTCTGTCTGTGTCTCTGTCTCTGTCCCCGTCTCTGTCTCTGTCTCCATCTCTGTATCTGTCTCCGTCCATGTCTCCTGCCCCTCAGTCTCGGTCTTTGTCTCATGCGCCTCTGTCTCTGTCTGTGTCTATGTCTCTGTCTCTGCCTCTGTATCGGGCTCTGTCCCGGTCCCTGTCTCTGTCTCTGTCTCTGTCCCTGTCTCTGTCTTTGTCTCTGTCTCTGTCTCTGGCTCCATCTCTGTCTCTGTCTCAGTCTCAGTCTCTGTCTCTGTCTCAGTCTCTGTCTCTGTCTCTGTCTCTGTCTCTGTCTCTGTCTCCATCTCTGTCCCCGTCTCTGTCTCCGTCTCCGTCTCTGTCTCTGTCTCTGTCTCTGTCTCTGTCTCTGTCTCTGTCTCTGTCTCTGTCTCTGTCTCTGTCTCTGTCTCTGCCTCTGTCTCTGTCCATGTCTCTGTCCATGTTTCTGCTCCGTCTCCGTCTCTGTCTCTGTCTCTGTCTCTGGCTCCATCTCTGTCTCTGTCTCTGTCTCTGTCTCTGTCTCTGTTTCTGTCTCTGTCTCTGTCTCTGTCTCTGTCTCTGTCTCTGTCTCTGTCTCTGTCTCTGTCTCTGTCTCTGTCTCTGTCTCTGTCTCTGTCTCTGTCTCTGTCTCTGTCTCTGTCTCTGTCTCTGTTTCTGTCTCTGTCTCTGTCTCTGTCTCTGTCTTTGTCTCTGTCCTCGTCTCTGTCTCCGTCTCCGTC
The DNA here is from genome assembly GCA_945859595.2 of Megachile willughbiella. Lineage (NCBI taxonomy): Eukaryota > Metazoa > Arthropoda > Insecta > Hymenoptera > Megachilidae > Megachile > Megachile willughbiella. The sequence goes on along the minus strand of CAMAOD020000016.1, from coordinate 5,651,247 downwards.
TCTGTCTCTGTCTCTGTCTCTGTCTCCATCTCTGTCTCTGTCTCTGTCTCTGTCTCTGTCTCTGTCTCCATCTCTGTCTCTGTCTCTGTCGCTGTCTCTGTCTCTGTCTCTGCCTCTGCCTCTGTCTCTGTCCCTGTCTCTGTCTCCGTCACCGTCTCTGTCTCTGTCTCTGTCTCTGTCTCTGTCTCTGTCTCTGTGCCTGTCTCTGTCTCTGTCTCTGCCTCTGTCTCTGTCCCCGTCTCTGTCTCCGTCTCCGTCTCTGTCTCTGTCTCTGTCTCTGTCTCCGTCTCTGTCTCCATCTCTGTATCTGTCTCCGTCCATGTCTCCTGCCCCTCAGTCTCGGTCTTTGCCTCATGCGCCTCTGTCTCTGTCTGTGTCTATGTCTCTGTCTCTGCCTCTGTATCGGGCCATGTCCTGGTCACTGTCTCTGTCTCTGTCTCTGTCCCTGTCTCTGTCTCTGTCCCCGTCTCTGTCTCCGTCTCCGTCTCTGTCTCTGTCTCTGTCTCTGTCTCTGCCTCTGTCTCTGTCTCTGTCTCCGTCTCTGTCTCTGTCCCTATCTCTGTCTCTGTCTCTGTTCCCGTCTCTGTCTCCGCCTCTGCCTCTGTCTCTGTCTCCGTCTTTGTCTCCGTCTTTGTCTCCGTCGTCGTCTTCCTCTACGTCTCCGCCTTTGTCTCCGTCTTTGTCACCGTGTTTGTCTCCGTCTTTGTCTCCGTCTTTGTATACGTCTTTGTCTACGTCTTTGTCACCGTCCGTGTCTCTGTCTTTGTCTCCGTCCTCGTCATCCTCTTTGTCTCCGTCTTTGTCTCCGTCTTTGTCTCCGTCCTCGTCTTCCTCTTCGTCTCCGCCTTTGTCTCCGTCTTTGTCACCGTCTTTGTCTCCGTCTTTGTCTCCGTCCTCGTCTTCCTCTTCGTCTCCGCCTTTGTCTCCGTCTTTGTCACCGTCTTTGTCTCATGCTCCTCTGTCTCTGTCTCTGTCTCTGTCTCTGTCTCTGTCTCTGTCTCTATATTACACTCTGTCTCCGTCTTTGTCTTCGTCTTTGTCTCCGTCTTTGTCTCCGTCTTTGCCTCCGTCTTTGTCTTCGTCTTAGTCTCCGTCTTTGTCTCTGTCTTTGTCTCCGTCTTTGTGCCTGTCTTTGTCTCCATACTTGTCACCGCCTTTGTCTCTGTATTTGTCTCCGTCTGTGTCTCCATATTTGTCTCCGTCTTTGGCTCCGTCTTTGCCTCCGTCTTTGTCTACGTCTTTGTCTCCGTCTTTGTCTCCGTCCATGTATCCTGCCCCTCTGTCTCGGTCTTTGTCTCATGCGCGTCTCTCTCTGTCTCTGTCTCTGTCTGTGTCTCTGTCTCTGTCTCTGTCTCTGTCTCTGTCTCTGTCTCTGTGCCTGTCTCTGTCTCTGTCTCTGCCTCTGTCTCTGTCTCTGTCTCTGTCTCTGTCTCTGTCTCTGTCTCTGTCTCTGTCTCTGTCTCTGTCTCTGTCTCTGTCTCTGTCTCTGTCTCTGTCTCTGTCTCTGTCTCTGTCTTTGTCTCTGTCCTCGTCTCTGTCTCTGTCTCTGTCTCTGTCTCTGTCTCTGTCTCTGTCTCTGTCTCTGTCTCTGTCTCTATATTACACTCTGTCTCCGTCTTTGTCTTCGTCTTTGTCTCCGTCTTTGTCTCCGTCTTTGCCTCCGTCTTTGTCTTCGTCTTAGTCTCCGTCTTTGTCTCTGTCTTTGTCTCCGTCTTTGTGCCTGTCTTTGTCTCCATACTTGTCACCGCCTTTGTCTCTGTATTTGTCTCCGTCTGTGTCTCCATATTTGTCTCCGTCTTTGGCTCCGTCTTTGCCTCCGTCTTTGTCCACGTCTTTGTCTCCGTCTTTGTCTCCGTCCATGTATCCTGCCCCTCTGTCTCGGTCTTTGTCTCATGCGCGTCTCTCTCTGTCTCTGTCTCTGTCTGTGTCTCTGTCTCTGTCTCTGTCTCTGTCTCTGTCTCTGTCTCTGTGACTGTCTCTGTCTCTGTCTCTGCCTCTGTCTCTGTCCCCGTCTCTGTCTCCGTCTCCGTCTCTGTCTCTGTCTCTGTCTTTGCCTCTGTCTCTGTCCCTGTCTCTGTCTCCGTCTCCGTCTCTGTCTCTGTCTCTGTCTCTGTGCCTGTCTCTGTCTCTGCCTCTGTCTCTGTCCCCGTCTCTGTCTCCGTCTCCGTCTCTGTCTCTGTCTCTGTCTCTGTCTCTGTCTCTGTCTCTGTCTCTGTCTCTGTCTCTGTCTCTGTCTCCATCTCTGTATCTGTCTCCGTCCATGTCTCCTGCCCCTCAGTCTCGGTCTTTGTCTCATGCGCCTCTGTCTCTGTCTGTGTCTATGTCTCTGTCTCTGCCTCTGTATCGGGCTCTGTCCCGGTCCCTGTCTCTGTCTCTGTCTCTGTCCCTGTCTCTGTCTTTGTCTCTGTCTCTGTCTCTGGCTCCATCTCTGTCTCTGTCTCAGTCTCAGTCTCTGTCTCTGTCTCAGTCTCTGTCTCTGTCTCTGTCTCTGTCTCTGTCTCTGTCTCCATCTCTGTCCCCGTCTCTGTCTCCGTCTCCGTCTCTGTCTCTGTCTCTGTCTCTGTCTCTGTCTCTGTCTCTGTCTCTGTCTCTGTCTCTGTCTCGGTCTCTGTCTCTGTCTCTGTCTCTGTCTCTGCCTCTGTCTCTGTCCATGTCTCTGCTCCGTCTCCGCCTCTGTCTCTGTCCCCGTCTCTGTCTCCGTCTCCGTCTCTGTCTCTGTCTCTGTCTCTGTCTCTGTCTCTGTCTCTGTCTCCATCTCTGTATCTGTCTCCGTCCATGTCTCCTGCCCCTCAGTCTCGGTCTTTGTCTCATGCGCCTCTGTCTCTGTCTGTGTCTATGTCTCTGTCTCTGCCTCTGTATCGGCCCATGTCCTGGTCCCTGTCTCTGTCTCTGTCTCTGTCCCTGTCTCTGTCTCTGTCCCCGTCTCTGTCTCTGTCTCTGCCTCTGTCTCTGTCTCTGGCTCCATCTCTGTCTCTGCCTCTGTCTCTGTCTCTGTCTCTGCCTCTGTCTCTGTCTCTGTCTCCGTCTCTGTCTCTGTCCCTATCTCTGTCTCTGTCTCTGTTCCCGTCTCTGTCTCCGCCTCTGCCTCTGTCTCTGTCTCCGTCTTTGTCTCCGTCTTTGTCTCCGTCGTCGTCTTCCTCTACGTCTCCGCCTTTGTCTCCGTCTTTGTCACCGTGTTTGTCTCCGTCTTTGTCTCCGTCTTTGTATACGTCTTTGTCTACGTCTTTGTCACCGTCCGTGTCTCTGTCTTTGTCTCCGTCCTCGTCATCCTCTTTGTCTCCGTCTTTGTCTCCGTCTTTGTCTCCGTCCTCGTCTTCCTCTTCGTCTCCGCCTTTGTCTCCGTCTTTGTCACCGTCTTTGTCTCATGCTCCTCTGTCTCTGTCTGTGTCTATGTCTCTGTCTCTGTCTCTGTCTCTGTCTCTGTCTCCATCTCCTTCGCTGTCTCTGCCGCTGTCTCTGTCTCTGTCTCTACCTCTGTCTCTGTCCCTGTCTCTGTCTCCGTCTCCGTCTCCGTCCTTGTCTCTGTCTCTGTCTCTGGCTCCATCTCTGTCTCTGTCTCAGTCTCAGTCTCTGTCTCTGTCTCTGTCTCTGTCTCTGTCTCTGTCTCTGTCTCTGTCTCTGTCTCTGTCTCTGTCTCTGTCTCTGTCTCTGTCTCTGTCTCTGTCTCTGTCTCTGTCTCTGTCTCTGTCTCTGTCTCTGTCTCTGTCTCTGTCTCTGTCTCTGTCTCTGTCTCTGTCTTTGTCTCTGTCCTCGTCTCTGTCTCTGTCTCTGTCTCTGTCTCTGTCTCTGTCTCTGTCTCTGTCTCTGTCTCTGTCCTCGTCTCTGTCTCCGTCTCCGTCTCTGTCTCTGTCTCTGTCTCTGTCTCTGTCTCCATCTCTGTCTCTGTCTCTGTCTCTGTCTCCGTCTCTGTCTCTGTCTCTGTCGCTGTCTCTGTCTCTGTCTCTGCCTCTGTCTCTGTCCCTGTCTCTGTCTCCGTCTCCGTCTTTGTCTCTGTCTCTCTCTCTGGCTCCATCTCTGTCTCTGTCTCTGTCTCTGTCTCTGTCTCTGTCTCTGTCTCTGTCTCTGTCTCTGTCTCTGTCTCTGTCTCTGTCTCTGTCTCTGTCCCTGTCTCGGTCTCTGTCTCTGTCTCTGTCTCTGCCTCTGTCTCTGTCCATGTCTCTGTCCATGTCTCTGCTCCGTCTCCGTCTCTGTCTCTGTCTCTGGCTCCATCTCTGTCTCTGTCTCAGTCTCTGTCTCTGTCTCTGTCCCTGTCCCTGTCTCTGTCTCTGTCTCTGTCTCTGTCTCTGTCTCTGTCTCTGTCTCTGTCTCTGTCTCTGTCTCTGTCTCTGTCTCTGTATCTGTCTCTGTCTCTGTCTCTGTCTCTGTCTCTGTCTCTGTCTCTGTCTCTGTCTCCGTCTTTGTCTCTGTCTTTGTCTCCATCTTTGGCTACGTCTTTGTCATCGTCTTTGTCTCCGTCCATGTCTCCTGGCTCTTTGTCTCGGTCTTTGTCTCATGCACCTGTGTCTCTGTCTCTGTCTCTGTCTCAGTCTCTGTCTCTGTCTCTGTCTCTGTCTCTGTCCCTGTCTATGTCTCTGTCCCCGTCTCTGTCTCCGTCTCCGTCTCTGTCTCTGTCTCTGTCTCTGTCTCCATCTCTGTCCCCGTCTCTGTCTCCGTCTCTGTCTCCGTCTCTGTCTCTGTCTCTGTCTCTGTCTCTGTCTCTGTCTCTGTCTCTGTCTCTGTCTCTGTCTCTGTCTCTGTCTCTGTCTCTGTCTCTGTCTCTGTCTCTGTCTCTGTCTCTGTCTCTGTCTCTGTCTCTGTCTCTGTCTCTGTCTCTGTCTCTGTCTCTGTCTCTGTCTCTGTCTCTGTCTCTGTCTCTGTCTCTGTCTATGTCTCTGTCTCTGTCTCTGTCTCTGTCTCTGTCTCTGCCTCTGTCTCTGTCCATGTCTCTGTCCATGTTTCTGCTCCGTCTCCGTCTCTGTCTCTGTCTCTGGCTCCATCTCTGTCTCTGTCTCAGTCTCTGTCTCTGTCTCTGTCCCTGTCCCTGTCTCTGTCTCTGTCGCTGTCTCTGTCTCTGTCTCTGCCTCTGCCTCTGTCTCTGTCTCTGTCTCTGTCTCTGTCTCTGTCTCCGTCTCTGTCTCTGTCTCTGTCTCTGTCTCTGTCTCTGTCTCTGTCTCTGTCTCTGTCTCTGTCTCTGTCTCTGTCTCTGTCTCTGTCTCTGTCTCTGTCTCTGTCTCTGTCTCTGTCTCTGTCTCTGTCTCTGTCTCTGTCTCTGTCTCTGTCCTCGTCTCTGTCTCCGTCTCCGTCTCTGTCTCTGTCTCTGTTTCTGTCTCTGTCTCCATCTCTGTCTCTGTCTGTGTCTCTGTCTCTGTCTCTGTCTCTGTCTCCGTCTCTGTCTCTGTCTCTGTCTCTGTCGCTGTCTCTGTCTCTGTCTCTGCCTCTGTCTCTGTCCCTGTCTCTGTCTCCGTCTCCGTCTTTGTCTCTGTCTCTGTCTCTGGCTCCATCTCTGTCTCTGTCTCAGTCTCAGTCTCTGTATCTGTCTCTGTCTCTGTCTCTGTTTCTGTCTCAGTCTCTGTCTCTGTCTCTGTCTCTGTCCCTGTCTCTGTCTCTGTCCCCGTCTCTGTCTCCGTCTCCGTCTCTGTCTCTGTCTCTGTCTCCGTCTCCATCTCTGTCCCCGTCTCTGTCTCCGTCTCTGTCTCTGTCTCTGTCTCTGTCTCTGTCTCTGTCTCTGTCTCTGTCTCTGTCTCTGTCTCTGTCTCTGTCTCCGTCTTTGTCTCTGTCTTTGTCTCCATCTTTGTCTCCGTCTTTGTCTCCGTCTTTGTCTACGTCTTTGGCTACGTCTTTGTCATCGTCTTTGTCTCCGTCCCTGTCTCCTGGCTCTTTGTCTCGGTCTTTGTCTCATGCACCTGTGTCTCTGTCTCTGTCTCTGTCTCTGTCTCTGTCTCTATATTACACTCTGTCTCCGTCTTTGTCTTCGTCTTTGTCTCCGTCTTTGTCTCCGTCTTTGCCTCCGTCTTTGTCTTCGTCTTAGTCTCCGTCATTGTCTCTGTCTTTGTCTCCGTCTTTGTGCCTGTCTTTGTCTCCATACTTGTCACCGCCTTTGTCCCTGTATTTGTCTCCGTCTGTGTCTCCATATTTGTCTCCGTCTTTGGCTCCGTCTTTGCCTCCGTCTTTGTCTACGTCTTTGTCTCCGTCTTTGTCTCCCTCCATGTATCCTGCCCCTCTGTCTCGGTCTTTGTCTCATGCGCGTCTCTCTCTGTCTCTGTCTCTGTCTGTGTCTCTGTGCCTGTCTCTGTCTCTGCCTCTGTCTCTGTCCCCGTCTCTGTCTCCGTCTCCGTCTCTGTCTCCATCTCTGTCCCCGTCTCTGTCTCCCTCTCCGTCTCTGTCTCTGTCACTGTCTCTGTCTCTGTCTCTGTCTCTGTCTCTGTCTCTGTCTCTGTCTCTGTCTCTGTCTCGGTCTCTGTCTGTGTCTCTGTCTCTGTCTCTGCCTCTGTCTCTGTCCATGTCTCTGCTCCGTCTCCGCCTCTGTCTCTGTCCCCGTCTCTGTCTCCGTCTCCGTCTCTGTCTCTGTCTCTGTCTCTGTCTCTGTCTCTGTCTCTGTCTCCATCTCTGTATCTGTCTCCGTCCATGTCTCCTGCCCCTCAGTCTCGGTCTTTGTCTCATGCGCGTCTCTCTCTGTCTCTGTCTCTGTCTGTGTCTCTGTCTCTGTCTCTGTTTCTGTCTCTGTCTCTGTCTCTGTGCCTGTCTCTGTCTCTGTCTCTGCCTCTGTCTCTGTCCCCGTCTCTGTCTCCGTCTCCGTCTCTGTCTCTGTCTCTGTCTCTGCCTCTGTCTCTGTCCCTGTCTCTGTCTCCGTCTCCGTCTCTGTCTCTGTCTTTGTCTCTGTCCACGTCTCTGTCTCTGTCTCTGTCTCTGTCTCTGTCTCTATATTACACTCTGTCTCCGTCTTTGTCTTCGTCTTTGTCTCCGTCTTTGTCTCCGTCTTTGCCTCCGTCTTTGTCTTCGTCTTAGTCTCCGTCTTTGTCTCTGTCTTTGTCTCCGTCTTTGTGCCTGTCTTTGTCTCCATACTTGTCACCGCCTTTGTCTCTGTATTTGTCTCCGTCTGTGTCTCCATATTTGTCTCCGTCTTTGGCTCCGTCTTTGCCTCCGTCTTTGTCTACGTCTTTGTCTCCGTCTTTGTCTCCGTCCATGTATCCTGCCCCTCTGTCTCGGTCTTTGTCTCATGCGCGTCTCTCTCTGTCTCTGTCTCTGTCTGTGTCTCTGTGCCTGTCTCTGTCTCTGCCTCTGTCTCTGTCCCCGTCTCTGTCTCCGTCTCCGTCTCTGTCTCTGTCTCTGTCTCTGTCTCTGTCTCTGTCTCTGTCTCTGTCTCTGTCTCTGTCTCCATCTCTGTATCTGTCTCCGTCCATGTCTCCTGCCCCTCAGTCTCGGTCTTTGTCTCATGCGCCTCTGTCTCTGTCTGTGTCTATGTCTCTGTCTCTGCCTCTGTATCGGGCTCTGTCCCGGTCCCTGTCTCTGTCTCTGTCTCTGTCCCTGCCTCTGTCTTTGTCTCTGTCTCTGTCTCTGGCTCCATCTCTGTCTCTGTCTCAGTCTCAGTCTCTGTCTCTGTCTCAGTCTCTGTCTCTGTCTCTGTCTCTGTGCCTGTCTCTGTCTCTGTCTCTGCCTCTGTCTCTGTCCCCGTCTCTGTCTCCGTCTCCGTCTCTGTCTCTGTCTCTGTCTCTGCCTCTGTCTCTGTCCCTGTCTCTGTCTCCGTCTCCGTCTCTGTCTCTGTCTCTGTCTCTGTGCCTGTCTCTGTCTCTGCCTCTGTCTCTGTCCCCGTCTCTGTCTCCGTCTCCGTCTCTGTCTCTGTCTCTGTCTCTGTCTCTGTCTCTGTCTCTGTCTCTGTCTCTGTCTCTGTCTCCATCTCTGTATCTGTCTCCGTCCATGTCTCCTGCCCCTCAGTCTCGGTCTTTGTCTCATGCGCCTCTGTCTCTGTCTGTGTCTATGTCTCTGTCTCTGCCTCTGTATCGGGCTCTGTCCCGGTCCCTGTCTCTGTCTCTGTCTCTGTCCCTGTCTCTGTCTTTGTCTCTGTCTCTGTCTCTGGCTCCATCTCTGTCTCTGTCTCAGTCTCAGTCTCTGTCTCTGTCTCAGTCTCTGTCTCTGTCTCTGTCTCTGTCTCTGTCTCTGTCTCCATCTCTGTCCCCGTCTCTGTCTCCGTCTCCGTCTCTGTCTCTGTCACTGTCTCTGTCTCTGTCTCTGTCTCTGTCTCTGTCTCTGTCTCTGTCTCTGTCTCTGTCTCGGTCTCTGTCTGTGTCTCTGTCTCTGTCTCTGCCTCTGTCTCTGTCCATGTCTCTGCTCCGTCTCCGCCTCTGTCTCTGTCCCCGTCTCTGTCTCCGTCTCCGTCTCTGTCTCTGTCTCTGTCTCTGTCTCTGTCTCTGTCTCCATCTCTGTATCTGTCTCCGTCCATGTCTCCTGCCCCTCAGTCTCGGTCTTTGTCTCATGCGCCTCTGTCTCTGTCTGTGTCTATGTCTCTGTCTCTGCCTCTGTATCGGGCCATGTCCTGGTCCCTGTCTCTGTCTCTGTCTCTGTCCCTGTCTCTGTCTCTGTCCCCGTCTCTGTCTCTGTCTCTGCCTCTGTCTCTGTCTCTGGCTCCATCTCTGTCTCTGCCTCTGTCTCTGTCTCTGTCTCTGCCTCTGTCTCTGTCTCTGTCTCCGTCTCTGTCTCTGTCCCTATCTCTGTCTCTGTCTCTGTTCCCGTCTCTGTCTCCGCCTCTGCCTCTGTCTCTGTCTCCGTCTTTGTCTCCGTCTTTGTCTCCGTCGTCGTCTTCCTCTACGTCTCCGCCTTTGTCTCCGTCTTTGTCACCGTGTTTGTCTCCGTGTTTGTCTCCGTCTTTGTATACGTCTTTGTCTACGTCTTTGTCACCGTCCGTGTCTCTGTCTTTGTCTCCGTCCTCGTCATCCTCTTTGTCTCCGTCTTTGTCTCCGTCTTTGTCTCCGTCCTCGTCTTCCTCTTCGTCTCCGCCTTTGTCTCCGTCTTTGTCACCGTCTTTGTCTCATGCTCCTCTGTCTCTGTCTGTGTCTATGTCTCTGTCTCTGTCTCTGTCTCTGTCTCTGTCTCCATCTCCATCGCTGTCTCTGCCGCTGTCTCTGTCTCTGTCTCTACCTCTGTCTCTGTCCCTGTCTCTGTCTCCGTCTCCGTCTCCGTCCTTGTCTCTGTCTCTGTCTCTGGCTCCATCTCTGTCTCTGTCTCAGTCTCAGTCTCTGTCTCTGTCTCTGTCTCTGTCTCTGTCTCTGTCTCTGTCTCTGTCTCTGTCTCTGTCTCTGTCTCTGTCTCTGTCTCTGTCTCTGTCTCTGTCTCTGTCTCTGTCTCTGTCTCCGTCTCTGTCTCTGTCTCTGTCTCTGTCTCTGTCTCTGTCTCTGTCTCTGTCTCTGTCTCTGTCTCTGTCTCTGTCTCTGTCTCTGTCTCTGTCTCTGTCTCTGTCTCTGTCTCTGTCTCTGTCTTTGTCTCTGTCCTCGTCTCTGTCTCTGTCTCTGTCTCTGTCTCTGTCTCTGTCTCTGTCTCTGTCTCTGTCTCTGTCTCTGTCTCTGTCTCTGTCTCTGTCCTCGTCTCTGTCTCCGTCTCCGTCTCTGTCTCTGTCTCTGTCTCTGTCTCTGTCTCCATCTCTGTCTCTGTCTCTGTCTCTGTCTCTGTCTCCGTCTCTGTCTCTGTCTCTGTCGCTGTCTCTGTCTCTGTCTCTGCCTCTGTCTCTGTCCCTGTCTCTGTCTCCGTCTCCGTCTTTGTCTCTGTCTCTCTCTCTGGCTCCATCTCTGTCTCTGTCTCAGTCTCAGTCTCTGTATCTGTCTCTGTCTCTGTCTCTGTCTCTGTCTCAGTCTCTGTCTCTGTCTCTGTCTCTGTCCCTGTCTCTGTCTCTGTCCCCGTCTCTGTCTCCGTCTCCGTCTCTGTCTCTGTCTCTGTCTCTGTCTCCATCTCTGTCCCCGTCTCTGTCTCCGTCTCTGTCTCTGTCTCTGTCTCTGTCTCTGTCTCTGTCTCTGTCCCCGTCTCTGTCTCCGTCCCCGCTCTGTCTCAGTCTCAGTCTCTGTCTCTGTCTCAGTCTCTGTCTCTGTCTCTGTCTCTGTCTCCACCTCTGTCTCTGTCTCTGTCTCTGTCTCTGTCTCTGTCTCTGTCTCTGTCTCTGTCTCTGTCTCTGTCTCTGTCTCTGTCTCTGTCTCTGTCCCTGTCTCGGTCTCTGTCTCTGTCTCTGTCTCTGCCTCTGTCTCTGTCCATGTCTCTGTCCATGTCTCTGCTCCGTCTCCGTCTCTGTCTCTGTCTCTGGCTCCATCTCTGTCTCTGTCTCAGTCTCTGTCTCTGTCTCTGTCCCTGTCCCTGTCTCTGTCTCTGTCTCTGTCTCTGTCTCTGTCTCTGTCTCTGTCTCTGTCTCTGTCTCTGTCTCTGTATCTGTCTCTGTCTCTGTCTCTGTCTCTGTCTCTGTCTCTGTCTCCGTCTCTGTCTCTGTCTCCGTCTCTGTCTCTGTCTTTGTCTCCATCTTTGTCTCCGTCTTTGTCTGCGTCTTTGTCTACGTCTTTGGCTACGTCTTTGTCATCGTCTTTGTCTCCGTCCCTGTCTCCTGGCTCTTTGTCTCGGTTTTTGTCTCATGCACCTGTGTCTCTGTCTCTGTCTCTGTCTCTGTCTCTGTCTCTATATTACACTCTGTCTCCGTCTTTGTCTTCGTCTTTGTCTCCGTCTTTGTCTCCGTCTTTGCCTCCGTCTTTGTCTTCGTCTTAGTCTCCGTCATTGTCTCTGTCTTTGTCTCCGTCTTTGTGCCTGTCTTTGTCTCCATACTTGTCACCGCCTTTGTCCCTGTATTTGTCTCCGTCTGTGTCTCCATATTTGTCTCCGTCTTTGGCTCCGTCTTTGCCTCCGTCTTTGTCTACGTCTTTGTCTCCGTCTTTGTCTCCGTCCATGTATCCTGCCCCTCTGTCTCGGTCTTTGTCTCATGCGCGTCTCTCTCTGTCTCTGTCTCTGTCTGTGTCTCTGTGCCTGTCTCTGTCTCTGCCTCTGTCTCTGTCCCCGTCTCTGTCTCCGTCTCCGTCTCTGTCTCTGTCTCTGTCTCTGTCTCTGTCTCTGTCTCTGTCTCTGTCTCTGTCTCCATCTCTGTATCTGTCTCCGTCCATGTCTCCTGCCCCTCAGTCTCGGTCTTTGTCTCATGCGCCTCTGTCTCTGTCTGTGTCTATGTCTCTGTCTCTGCCTCTGTATCGGGCTCTGTCCCGGTCCCTGTCTCTGTCTCTGTCTCTGTCCCTGTCTCTGTCTTTGTCTCTGTCTCTGTCTCTGGCTCCATCTCTGTCTCTGTCTCAGTCTCAGTCTCTGTCTCTGTCTCAGTCTCTGTCTCTGTCTCTGTCTCTGTGCCTGTCTCTGTCTCTGTCTCTGCCTCTGTCTCTGTCCCCGTCTCTGTCTCCGTCTCCGTCTCTGTCTCTGTCTCTGTCTCTGCCTCTGTCTCTGTCCCTGTCTCTGTCTCCGTCTCCGTCTCTGTCTCTGTCTCTGTCTCTGTGCCTGTCTCTGTCTCTGCCTCTGTCTCTGTCCCCGTCTCTGTCTCCGTCTCCGTCTCTGTCTCTGTCTCTGTCTCTGTCTCTGTCTCCATCTCTGTATCTGTCTCCGTCCATGTCTCCTGCCCCTCAGTCTCGGTCTTTGTCTCATGCGCCTCTGTCTCTGTCTGTGTCTATGTCTCTGTCTCTGCCTCTGTATCGGGCTCTGTCCCGGTCCCTGTCTCTGTCTCTGTCTCTGTCCCTGTCTCTGTCTTTGTCTCTGTCTCTGTCTCTGGCTCCATCTCTGTCTCTGTCTCAGTCTCAGTCTCTGTCTCTGTCTCAGTCTCTGTCTCTGTCTCTGTCTCTGTCTCCGTCTCTGTCTCCATCTCTGTCCCCGTCTCTGTCTCCGTCTCCGTCTCTGTCTCTGTCACTGTCTCTGTCTCTGTCTCTGTCTCTGTCTCTGTCTCTGTCTCTGTCTCTGTCTCTGTCTCGGTCTCTGTCTGTGTCTCTGTCTCTGTCTCTGCCTCTGTCTCTGTCCATGTCTCTGCTCCGTCTCCGCCTCTGTCTCTGTCCCCGTCTCTGTCTCCGTCTCCGTCTCTGTCTCTGTCTCTGTCTCTGTCTCTGTCTCTGTCTCTGTCTCCATCTCTGTATCTGTCTCCGTCCATGTCTCCTGCCCCTCAGTCTCGGTCTTTGTCTCATGCGCCTCTGTCTCTGTCTGTGTCTATGTCTCTGTCTCTGCCTCTGTATCGGGCCATGTCCTGGTCCCTGTCTCTGTCTCTGTCTCTGTCCCTGTCTCTGTCTCTGTCCCCGTCTCTGTCTCTGTCTCTGCCTCTGTCTCTGTCTCTGGCTCCATCTCTGTCTCTGCCTCTGTCTCTGTCTCTGTCTCTGCCTCTGTCTCTGTCTCTGTCTCCGTCTCTGTCTCTGTCCCTATCTCTGTCTCTGTCTCTGTTCCCGTCTCTGTCTCCGCCTCTGCCTCTGTCTCTGTCTCCGTCTTTGTCTCCGTCTTTGTCTCCGTCGTCGTCTTCCTCTACGTCTCCGCCTTTGTCTCCGTCTTTGTCACCGTGTTTGTCTCCGTCTTTGTCTCCGTCTTTGTATACGTCTTTGTCTACGTCTTTGTCACCGTCCGTGTCTCTGTCTTTGTCTCCGTCCTCGTCATCCTCTTTGTCTCCGTCTTTGTCTCCGTCTTTGTCTCCGTCCTCGTCTTCCTCTTCGTCTCCGCCTTTGTCTCCGTCTTTGTCACCGTCTTTGTCTCATGCTCCTCTGTCTCTGTCTGTGTCTATGTCTCTGTCTCTGTCTCTGTCTCTGTCTCTGTCTCCATCTCCTTCGCTGTCTCTGTCTCTGTCTCTGTCTCTGTCTCTGTCTCTGTCTCTGTCTCTGTCTCTGTCTCTGTCTCTGTCTCTGTCTCTGTCTCTGTCTCTGTCTCTGTCTCTGTCTCTGTCTCTGTCTCTGTCTCTGTCTCTGTCTCTGTCTCTGTCTCTGTCTCTGTCTCTGTCTCTGTCTATGTCTCTGTCTCTGTCTCTGTCTCTGTATCTGTCTCTGTCTCTGTCTCTGTCTCTGTCTCTGTCTCTGTCTCCGTCTCTGTCTCTGTCTCCGTCTCTGTCTCTGTCTTTGTCTCCATCTTTGTCTCCGTCTTTGTCTGCGTCTTTGTCTACGTCTTTGGCTACGTCTTTGTCATCGTCTTTGTCTCCGTCCCTGTCTCCTGGCTCTTTGTCTCGGTTTTTGTCTCATGCACCTGTGTCTCTGTCTCTGTCTCTGTCTCTGTCTCTGTCTCTATATTACACTCTGTCTCCGTCTTTGTCTTCGTCTTTGTCTCCGTCTTTGTCTCCGTCTTTGCCTCCGTCTTTGTCTTCGTCTTAGTCTCCGTCATTGTCTCTGTCTTTGTCTCCGTCTTTGTGCCTGTCTTTGTCTCCATACTTGTCACCGCCTTTGTCCCTGTATTTGTCTCCGTCTGTGTCTCCATATTTGTCTCCGTCTTTGGCTCCGTCTTTGCCTCCGTCTTTGTCTACGTCTTTGTCTCCGTATTTGTCTCCGTCCATGTATCCTGCCCCTCTGTCTCGGTCTTTGTCTCATGCGCGTCTCTCTCTGTCTCTGTCTCTGTCTGTGTCTCTGTGCCTGTCTCTGTCTCTGCCTCTGTCTCTGTCCCCGTCTCTGTCTCCGTCTCCGTCTCTGTCTCTGTCTCTGTCTCTGTCTCTGTCTCTGTCTCTGTCTCTGTCTCTGTCTCCATCTCTGTATCTGTCTCCGTCCATGTCTCCTGCCCCTCAGTCTCGGTCTTTGTCTCATGCGCCTCTGTCTCTGTCTGTGTCTATGTCTCTGTCTCTGCCTCTGTATCGGGCTCTGTCCCGGTCCCTGTCTCTGTCTCTGTCTCTGTCCCTGTCTCTGTCTTTGTCTCTGTCTCTGTCTCTGGCTCCATCTCTGTCTCTGTCTCAGTCTCAGTCTCTGTCTCTGTCTCAGTCTCTGTCTCTGTCTCTGTCTCTGTGCCTGTCTCTGTCTCTGTCTCTGCCTCTGTCTCTGTCCCCGTCTCTGTCTCCGTCTCCGTCTCTGTCTCTGTCTCTGTCTCTGCCTCTGTCTCTGTCCCTGTCTCTGTCTCCGTCTCCGTCTCTGTCTCTGTCTCTGTCTCTGTGCCTGTCTCTGTCTCTGCCTCTGTCTCTGTCCCCGTCTCTGTCTCCGTCTCCGTCTCTGTCTCTGTCTCTGTCTCTGTCTCTGTCTCCATCTCTGTATCTGTCTCCGTCCATGTCTCCTGCCCCTCAGTCTCGGTCTTTGTCTCATGCGCCTCTGTCTCTGTCTGTGTCTATGTCTCTGTCTCTGCCTCTGTATCGGGCTCTGTCCCGGTCCCTGTCTCTGTCTCTGTCTCTGTCCCTGTCTCTGTCTTTGTCTCTGTCTCTGTCTCTGGCTCCATCTCTGTCTCTGTCTCAGTCTCAGTCTCTGTCTCTGTCTCAGTCTCTGTCTCTGTCTCTGTCTCTGTCTCTGTCTCTGTCTCCATCTCTGTCCCCGTCTCTGTCTCCGTCTCCGTCTCTGTCTCTGTCACTGTCTCTGTCTCTGTCTCTGTCTCTGTCTCTGTCTCTGTCTCTGTCTCTGTCTCTGTCTCTGTCTCGGTCTCTGTCTGTGTCTCTGTCTCTGTCTCTGCCTCTGTCTCTGTCCATGTCTCTGCTCCGTCTCCGCCTCTGTCTCTGTCCCCGTCTCTGTCTCCGTCTCCGTCTCTGTCTCTGTCTCTGTCTCTGTCTCTGTCTCTGTCTCTGTCTCCATCTCTGTATCTGTCTCCGTCCATGTCTCCTGCCCCTCAGTCTCGGTCTTTGTCTCATGCGCCTCTGTCTCTGTCTGTGTCTATGTCTCTGTCTCTGCCTCTGTATCGGGCCATGTCCTGGTCCCTGTCTCTGTCTCTGTCTCTGTCCCTGTCTCTGTCTCTGTCCCCGTCTCTGTCTCTGTCTCTGTCTCTGTCTCTGTCTCTGGCTCCATCTCTGTCTCTGCCTCTGTCTCTGTCTCTGTCTCTGCCTCTGTCTCTGTCTCTGTCTCCGTCTCTGTCTCTGTCCCTATCTCTGTCTCTGTCTCTGTTCCCGTCTCTGTCTCCGCCTCTGCCTCTGTCTCTGTCTCCGTCTTTGTCTCCGTCTTTGTCTCCGTCGTCGTCTTCCTCTACGTCTCCGCCTTTGTCTCCGTCTTTGTCACCGTGTTTGTCTCCGTCTTTGTCTCCGTCTTTGTATACGTCTTTGTCTACGTCTTTGTCACCGTCCGTGTCTCTGTCTTTGTCTCCGTCCTCGTCATCCTCTTTGTCTCCGTCTTTGTCTCCGTCTTTGTCTCCGTCCTCGTCTTCCTCTTCGTCTCCGCCTTTGTCTCCGTCTTTGTCACCGTCTTTGTCTCATGCTCCTCTGTCTCTGTCTGTGTCTATGTCTCTGTCTCTGTCTCTGTCTCTGTCTCTGTCTCCATCTCCTTCGCTGTCTCTGTCTCTGTCTCTGTCTCTGTCTCTGTCTCTGTCTCTGTCTCTGTCTCTGTCTCTGTCTCTGTCTCTGTCTCTGTCTCTGTCTCTGTCTCTGTCTCTGTCTCTGTCTCTGTCTCTGTCTCTGTCTCTGTCTCTGTCTCTGTCTCTGTCTCTGTCTATGTCTCTGTCTCTGTCTCTGTCTCTGTCTCTGTCTCTGCCTCTGTCTCTGTCCATGTCTCTGTCCATGTTTCTGCTCCGTCTCCGTCTCTGTCTCTGTCTCTGGCTCCATCTCTGTCTCTGTCTCAGTCTCTGTCTCTGTCTCTGTCCCTGTCCCTGTCTCTGTCTCTGTCGCTGTCTCTGTCTCTGTCTCTGCCTCTGCCTCTGTCTCTGTCTCTGTCTCTGTCTCTGTCTCTGTCTCCGTCTCTGTCTCTGTCTCTGTCTCTGTCTCTGTCTCTGTCTCTGTCTCTGTCTCTGTCTCTGTCTCTGTCTCTGTCTCTGTCTCTGTCTCTGTCTCTGTCTCTGTCTCTGTCTCTGTCTCTGTCTCTGTCTCTGTCTCTGTCTCTGTCTCTGTCTCTGTCTCTGTCTCTGTCTCTGTCCTCGTCTCTGTCTCCGTCTCCGTCTCTGTCTCTGTCTCTGTTTCTGTCTCTGTCTCCATCTCTGTCTCTGTCTCTGTCTCTGTCTCTGTCTCTGTCTCTGTCTCCGTCTCTGTCTCTGTCTCTGTCTCTGTCGCTGTCTCTGTCTCTGTCTCTGCCTCTGTCTCTGTCCCTGTCTCTGTCTCCGTCTCCGTCTTTGTCTCTGTCTCTGTCTCTGGCTCCATCTCTGTCTCTGTCTCAGTCTCAGTCTCTGTATCTGTCTCTGTCTCTGTCTCTGTTTCTGTCTCAGTCTCTGTCTCTGTCTCTGTCTCTGTCCCTGTCTCTGTCTCTGTCCCCGTCTCTGTCTCCGTCTCCGTCTCTGTCTCTGTCTCTGTCTCCGTCTCCATCTCTGTCCCCGTCTCTGTCTCCGTCTCTGTCTCTGTCTCTGTCTCTGTCTCTGTCTCTGTCTCTGTCTCTGTCTCTGTCTCTGTCTCTGTCTCTGTCTCCGTCTTTGTCTCTGTCTTTGTCTCCATCTTTGTCTCCGTCTTTGTCTCCGTCTTTGTCTACGTCTTTGGCTACGTCTTTGTCATCGTCTTTGTCTCCGTCCCTGTCTCCTGGCTCTTTGTCTCGGTCTTTGTCTCATGCACCTGTGTCTCTGTCTCTGTCTCTGTCTCTGTCTCTGTCTCTATATTACACTCTGTCTCCGTCTTTGTCTTCGTCTTTGTCTCCGTCTTTGTCTCCGTCTTTGCCTCCGTCTTTGTCTTCGTCTTAGTCTCCGTCATTGTCTCTGTCTTTGTCTCCGTCTTTGTGCCTGTCTTTGTCTCCATACTTGTCACCGCCTTTGTCCCTGTATTTGTCTCCGTCTGTGTCTCCATATTTGTCTCCGTCTTTGGCTCCGTCTTTGCCTCCGTCTTTGTCTACGTCTTTGTCTCCGTCTTTGTCTCCCTCCATGTATCCTGCCCCTCTGTCTCGGTCTTTGTCTCATGCGCGTCTCTCTCTGTCTCTGTCTCTGTCTGTGTCTCTGTCTCTGTCTCTGTTTCTGTCTCTGTCTCTGTCTCTGTGCCTGTCTCTGTCTCTGTCTCTGCCTCTGCCTCTGTCCCCGTCTCTGTCTCCGTCTCCGTCTCTGTCTCTGTCTCTGTCTCTGCCTCTGTCTCTGTCCCTGTCTCTGTCTCCGTCTCCGTCTCTGTCTCTGTCTCTGTCTCTGTGCCTGTCTCTGTCTCTGCCTCTGTCTCTGTCCCCGTCTCTGTCTCCGTCTCCGTCTCTGTCTCTGTCTCTGCCTCTGCCTCTGTCTCTGTCTCTGTCTCTGTCTCTGTCTCTGTCTCCGTCTCTGTCTCTGTCTCTGTCTCTGTCTCTGTCTCTGTCTCTGTCTCTGTCTCTGTCTCTGTCTCTGTCTCTGTCTCTGTCTCTGTCTCTGTCTCTGTCTCTGTCTCTGTCTCTGTCTCTGTCTCTGTCTCTGTCTCTGTCTCTGTCTCTGTCTCTGTCTCTGTCTCTGTCTCTGTCTCTGTCCTCGTCTCTGTCTCCGTCTCCGTCTCTGTCTCTGTCTCTGTTTCTGTCTCTGTCTCCATCTCTGTCTCTGTCTCTGTCTCTGTCTCTGTCTCTGTCTCTGTCTCTGTCTCCGTCTCTGTCTCTGTCTCTGTCTCTGTCGCTGTCTCTGTCTCTGTCTCTGCCTCTGTCTCTGTCCCTGTCTCTGTCTCCGTCTCCGTCTTTGTCTCTGTCTCTGTCTCTGGCTCCATCTCTGTCTCTGTCTCAGTCTCAGTCTCTGTATCTGTCTCTGTCTCTGTCTCTGTTTCTGTCTCAGTCTCTGTCTCTGTCTCTGTCTCTGTCCCTGTCTCTGTCTCTGTCCCCGTCTCTGTCTCCGTCTCCGTCTCTGTCTCTGTCTCTGTCTCCGTCTCCATCTCTGTCCCCGTCTCTGTCTCCGTCTCTGTCTCTGTCTCTGTCTCTGTCTCTGTCTCTGTCTCTGTCTCTGTCTCTGTCTCTGTCTCTGTCTCTGTCTCCGTCTTTGTCTCTGTCTTTGTCTCCATCTTTGTCTCCGTCTTTGTCTCCGTCTTTGTCTACGTCTTTGGCTACGTCTTTGTCATCGTCTTTGTCTCCGTCCCTGTCTCCTGGCTCTTTGTCTCGGTCTTTGTCTCATGCACCTGTGTCTCTGTCTCTGTCTCTGTCTCTGTCTCTGTCTCTATATTACACTCTGTCTCCGTCTTTGTCTTCGTCTTTGTCTCCATCTTTGTCTCCGTCTTTGCCTCCGTCTTTGTCTTCGTCTTAGTCTCCGTCATTGTCTCTGTCTTTGTCTCCGTCTTTGTGCCTGTCTTTGTCTCCATACTTGTCACCGCCTTTGTCCCTGTATTTGTCTCCGTCTGTGTCTCCATATTTGTCTCCGTCTTTGGCTCCGTCTTTGCCTCCGTCTTTGTCTACGTCTTTGTCTCCGTCTTTGTCTCCCTCCATGTATCCTGCCCCTCTGTCTCGGTCTTTGTCTCATGCGCGTCTCTCTCTGTCTCTGTCTCTGTCTGTGTCTCTGTCTCTGTCTCTGTTTCTGTCTCTGTCTCTGTCTCTGTGCCTGTCTCTGTCTCTGTCTCTGCCTCTGTCTCTGTCCCCGTCTCTGTCTCCGTCTCCGTCTCTGTCTCTGTCTCTGTCTCTGCCTCTGTCTCTGTCCCTGTCTCTGTCTCCGTCTCCGTCTCTGTCTCTGTCTCTGTCTCTGTGCCTGTCTCTGTCTCTGCCTCTGTCTCTGTCCCCGTCTCTGTCTCCGTCTCCGTCTCTGTCTCTGTCTCTGTCTCTGTCTCTGTCTCTGTCTCTGTCTCTGTCTCTGTCTCTGTCTCTGTCTCTGTCTCTGTCTCTGTCTCTGTCTCTGTCTCTGTCTCTGTCTCTGTCTCTGTCTCTGTCTCTGTCTCTGTCTCTGTCTCTGTCTCTGTCTCTGTCTCTGTCTCTGTCTCTGTCTCTGTCTTTGTCTCTGTCCACGTCTCTGTCTCTGTCTCTGTCTCTGTCTCTGTCTCTATATTACACTCTGTCTCCGTCTTTGTCTTCGTCTTTGTCTCCGTCTTTGTCTCCGTCTTTGCCTCCGTCTTTGTCTTCGTCTTAGTCTCCGTCTTTGTCTCTGTCTTTGTCTCCGTCTTTGTGCCTGTCTTTGTCTCCATACTTGTCACCGCCTTTGTCTCTGTATTTGTCTCCGTCTGTGTCTCCATATTTGTCTCCGTCTTTGGCTCCGTCTTTGCCTCCGTCTTTGTCTACGTCTTTGTCTCCGTCTTTGTCTCCGTCCATGTATCCTGCCCCTCTGTCTCGGTCTTTGTCTCATGCGCGTCTCTCTCTGTCTCTGTCTCTGTCTGTGTCTCTGTGCCTGTCTCTGTCTCTGCCTCTGTCTCTGTCCCCGTCTCTGTCTCCGTCTCCGTCTCTGTCTCTGTCTCTGTCTCTGTCTCTGTCTCTGTCTCTGTCTCTGTCTCTGTCTCCATCTCTGTATCTGTCTCCGTCCATGTCTCCTGCCCCTCAGTCTCGGTCTTTGTCTCATGCGCCTCTGTCTCTGTCTGTGTCTATGTCTCTGTCTCTGCCTCTGTATCGGGCTCTGTCCCGGTCCCTGTCTCTGTCTCTGTCTCTGTCCCTGTCTCTGTCTTTGTCTCTGTCTCTGTCTCTGGCTCCATCTCTGTCTCTGTCTCAGTCTCAGTCTCTGTCTCTGTCTCAGTCTCTGTCTCTGTCTCTGTCTCTGTGCCTGTCTCTGTCTCTGTCTCTGCCTCTGTCTCTGTCCCCGTCTCTGTCTCCGTCTCCGTCTCTGTCTCTGTCTCTGTCTCTGCCTCTGTCTCTGTCCCTGTCTCTGTCTCCGTCTCCGTCTCTGTCTCTGTCTCTGTCTCTGTGCCTGTCTCTGTCTCTGCCTCTGTCTCTGTCCCCGTCTCTGTCTCCGTCTCCGTCTCTGTCTCTGTCTCTGTCTCTGTCTCTGTCTCTGTCTCTGTCTCTGTCTCTGTCTCTGTCTCCATCTCTGTATCTGTCTCCGTCCATGTCTCCTGCCCCTCAGTCTCGGTCTTTGTCTCATGCGCCTCTGTCTCTGTCTGTGTCTATGTCTCTGTCTCTGCCTCTGTATCGGGCTCTGTCCCGGTCCCTGTCTCTGTCTCTGTCTCTGTCCCTGTCTCTGTCTTTGTCTCTGTCTCTGTCTCTGGCTCCATCTCTGTCTCTGTCTCAGTCTCAGTCTCTGTCTCTGTCTCAGTCTCTGTCTCTGTCTCTGTCTCTGTCTCTGTCTCTGTCTCCATCTCTGTCCCCGTCTCTGTCTCCGTCTCCGTCTCTGTCTCTGTCACTGTCTCTGTCTCTGTCTCTGTCTCTGTCTCTGTCTCTGTCTCTGTCTCTGTCTCTGTCTCTGTCTCTGTCTCGGTCTCTGTCTGTGTCTCTGTCTCTGTCTCTGCCTCTGTCTCTGTCCATGTCTCTGCTCCGTCTCCGCCTCTGTCTCTGTCCCCGTCTCTGTCTCCGTCTCCGTCTCTGTCTCTGTCTCTGTCTCTGTCTCTGTCTCTGTCTCTGTCTCCATCTCTGTATCTGTCTCCGTCCATGTCTCCTGCCCCTCAGTCTCGGTCTTTGTCTCATGCGCCTCTGTCTCTGTCTGTGTCTATGTCTCTGTCTCTGCCTCTGTATCGGGCCATGTCCTGGTCCCTGTCTCTGTCTCTGTCTCTGTCCCTGTCTCTGTCTCTGTCCCCGTCTCTGTCTCTGTCTCTGCCTCTGTCTCTGTCTCTGGCTCCATCTCTGTCTCTGCCTCTGTCTCTGTCTCTGTCTCTGCCTCTGTCTCTGTCTCTGTCTCCGTCTCTGTCTCTGTCCCTATCTCTGTCTCTGTCTCTGTTCCCGTCTCTGTCTCCGCCTCTGCCTCTGTCTCTGTCTCCGTCTTTGTCTCCGTCTTTGTCTCCGTCGTCGTCTTCCTCTACGTCTCCGCCTTTGTCTCCGTCTTTGTCACCGTGTTTGTCTCCGTCTTTGTCTCCGTCTTTGTATACGTCTTTGTCTACGTCTTTGTCACCGTCCGTGTCTCTGTCTTTGTCTCCGTCCTCGTCATCCTCTTTGTCTCCGTCTTTGTCTCCGTCTTTGTCTCCGTCCTCGTCTTCCTCTTCGTCTCCGCCTTTGTCTCCGTCTTTGTCACCGTCTTTGTCTCATGCTCCTCTGTCTCTGTCTGTGTCTATGTCTCTGTCTCTGTCTCTGTCTCTGTCTCTGTCTCCATCTCCATCGCTGTCTCTGCCGCTGTCTCTGTCTCTGTCTCTACCTCTGTCTCTGTCCCTGTCTCTGTCTCCGTCTCCGTCTCCGTCCTTGTCTCTGTCTCTGTCTCTGGCTCCATCTCTGTCTCTGTCTCAGTCTCAGTCTCTGTCTCTGTCTCTGTCTCTGTCTCTGTCTCTGTCTCTGTCTCTGTCTCTGTCTCTGTCTCTGTCTCTGTCTCTGTCTCTGTCTCTGTCTCTGTCTCCGTCTCTGTCTCTGTCTCTGTCTCTGTCTCTGTCTCTGTCTCTGTCTCTGTCTCTGTCTCTGTCTCTGTCTCTGTCTCTGTCTCTGTCTCTGTCTTTGTCTCTGTCCTCGTCTCTGTCTCTGTCTCTGTCTCTGTCTCTGTCTCTGTCTCTGTCTCTGTCTCTGTCTCTGTCTCTGTCTCTGTCTCTGTCTCTGTCTCTGTCCTCGTCTCTGTCTCCGTCTCCGTCTCTGTCTCTGTCTCTGTCTCTGTCTCTGTCTCTGTCTCCATCTCTGTCTCTGTCTCTGTCTCTGTCTCTGTCTCCGTCTCTGTCTCTGTCTCTGTCGCTGTCTCTGTCTCTGTCTCTGCCTCTGTCTCTGTCCCTGTCTCTGTCTCCGTCTCCGTCTTTGTCTCTGTCTCTCTCTCTGGCTCCATCTCTGTCTCTGTCTCAGTCTCAGTCTCTGTATCTGTCTCTGTCTCTGTCTCTGTCTCTGTCTCAGTCTCTGTCTCTGTCTCTGTCTCTGTCCCTGTCTCTGTCTCTGTCCCCGTCTCTGTCTCCGTCTCCGTCTCTGTCTCTGTCTCTGTCTCTGTCTCCATCTCTGTCCCCGTCTCTGTCTCCGTCTCTGTCTCTGTCTCTGTCTCTGTCTCTGTCTCTGTCTCTGTCCCCGTCTCTGTCTCCGTCCCCGCTCTGTCTCAGTCTCAGTCTCTGTCTCTGTCTCAGTTTCTGTCTCTGTCTCTGTCTCTGTCTCCACCTCTGTCTCTGTCTCTGTCTCTGTCTCTGTCTCTGTCTCTGTCTCTGTCTCTGTCTCTGTCTCTGTCTCTGTCTCTGTCTCTGTCTCTGTCCCTGTCTCGGTCTCTGTCTCTGTCTCTGTCTCTGCCTCTGTCTCTGTCCATGTCTCTGTCCATGTCTCTGCTCCGTCTCCGTCTGTGTCTCTGTCTCTGGCTCCATCTCTGTCTCTGTCTCAGTCTCTGTCTCTGTCTCTGTCCCTGTCCCTGTCTCTGTCTCTGTCTCTGTCTCTGTCTCTGTCTCTGTCTCTGTCTCTGTCTCTGTCTCTGTATCTGTCTCTGTCTCTGTCTCTGTCTCTGTCTCTGTCTCTGTCTCTGTCTCTGTCTCTGTCTCCGTCTCTGTCTCTGTCTTTGTCTCCATCTTTGTCTCCGTCTTTGTCTGCGTCTTTGTCTACGTCTTTGGCTACGTCTTTGTCATCGTCTTTGTCTCCGTCCCTGTCTCCTGGCTCTTTGTCTCGGTTTTTGTCTCATGCACCTGTGTCTCTGTCTCTGTCTCTGTCTCTGTCTCTGTCTCTATATTACACTCTGTCTCCGTCTTTGTCTTCGTCTTTGTCTCCGTCTTTGTCTCCGTCTTTGCCTCCGTCTTTGTCTTCGTCTTAGTCTCCGTCATTGTCTCTGTCTTTGTCTCCGTCTTTGTGCCTGTCTTTGTCTCCATACTTGTCACCGCCTTTGTCCCTGTATTTGTCTCCGTCTGTGTCTCCATATTTGTCTCCGTCTTTGGCTCCGTCTTTGCCTCCGTCTTTGTCTACGCCTTTGTCTCCGTCTTTGTCTCCGTCCATGTATCCTGCCCCTCTGTCTCGGTCTTTGTCTCATGCGCGTCTCTCTCTGTCTCTGTCTCTGTCTGTGTCTCTGTCTCTGTCTCTGTTTCTGTCTCTGTCTCTGTCTCTGTGCCTGTCTCTGTCTCTGTCTCTGCCTCTGTCTCTGTCCCCGTCTCTGTCTCCGTCTCCGTCTCTGTCTCTGTCTCTGTCTCTACCTCTGTCTCTGTCCCTGTCTCTGTCTCCGTCTCCGTCTCTGTCTCTGTCTCTGTCTCTGTGCCTGTCTCTGTCTCTGCCTCTGTCTCTGTCCCCGTCTCTGTCTCCGTCTCCGTCTCTGTCTCTGTCTCTGTCTCTGTCTCTGTCTCTGTCTCTGTCTCTGTCTCCATCTCTGTATCTGTCTCCGTCCATGTCTCCTGCCCCTCAGTCTCGGTCTTTGTCTCATGCGCCTCTGTCTCTGTCTGTGTCTATGTCTCTGTCTCTGCCTCTGTATCGGGCTCTGTCCCGGTCCCTGTCTCTGTCTCTGTCTCTGTCCCTGTCTCTGTCTTTGTCTCTGTCTCTGTCTCTGGCTCCATCTCTGTCTCTGTCTCAGTCTCAGTCTCTGTCTCTGTCTCAGTCTCTGTCTCTGTCTCTGTCTCTGTCTCTGTCTCTGTCTCTGTCTCCATCTCTGTCCCCGTCTCTGTCTCCGTCTCCGTCTCTGTCTCTGTCTCTGTCTCTGTCTCTGTCTCTGTCTCTGTCTCTGTCTCTGTCTCTGTCTCTGTCTCTGTCTCTGTCTCTGTCTCTGTCTCTGTCTCTGTCTCTGTCTCTGTCTCGGTCTCTGTCTGTGTCTCTGTCTCTGTCTCTGCCTCTGTCTCTGTCCATGTCTCTGCTCCGTCTCCGCCTCTGTCTCTGTCCCCGTCTCCGTCTCTGTCTCTGTCTCTGTCTCTGTCTCTGTCTCTGTCTCTGTCTCTGTCTCCATCTCTGTATCTGTCTCCGTCCATGTCTCCTGCCCCTCAGTCTCGGTCTTTGTCTCATGCGCCTCTGTCTCTGTGTGTGTCTATGTCTCTGTCTCTGCCTCTGTATCGGGCTCTGTCCCGGTCCCTGTCTCTGTCTCTGTCTCTGTCCCTGTCTCTGTCTTTGTCTCTGTCTCTGTCTCTGGCTCCATCTCTGTCTCTGTCTCAGTCTCAGTCTCTGTCTCTGTCTCAGTCTCTGTCTCTGTCTCTGTCTCTGTCCCTGTCTCCATCTCTGTCCCCGTCTGTGTCTCCGTCTCCGTCTCTGTCTCTGTCTCTGTCTCTGTCTCTGTCTCTGTCTCTGTCTCTGTCTCTGTCTCTGTCTCTGTCTCTGTCTCTGTCTCTGTCTCTGTCTCTGTCTCTGTCTCTGTCTCGGTCTCTGTCTGTGTCTCTGTCTCTGTCTCTGCCTCTGTCTCTGTCCATGTCTCTGCTCCGTCTCCGTCTCTGTCTCTGCCTCCATCTCTGTCTCCGTCTCAGTCTCTGTCTCTGTCTTTGTCTCTGTCTCTGACTCTCTCCCTGTCCCTGTCTCTGTCTCCGTCTCTGTCTCTGTCTCTGTCTCTGTCTCTGTCTCTGTCTCTGTCTCTGTCTCTGTCTCTGTCTCTGTCTCCGTCTTTGTCTCTGTCTTTGTCTCCATCTTTGTCTCTGTCTTTGTCTCCGTGTTTGTCGCCGTCTTTGTCTCCGTCTTCGTCTTCCTCTTCGTCTGCGTCATTGTCTCCGTCTTTGTCTACGTCTTTGTCTACGTCTTTGTCACCGTCTTTGTCTCCGTCTTTGTCTCCGTCCATGTCTCCTGCCCCTTTGTCTCGGTCTTTGTCTCATGCACCTGTGTCTCTGTCTCTGTCTCTGTCTCTGTCTTTGTCTCTGTCTCTGTCTCTGGCTCCATCTCTGTCTCTGTCTCAGTCTCAGTCTCTGTCTCTGTCTCAGTCTCTGTCTCTGTCTCTGTCTCTGTCTCTGTCTCTGTCTCCATCTCTGTCCCCGTCTCTGTCTCCGTCTCCGTCTCTGTCTCTGTCTCTGTCTCTGTCTCTGTCTCTGTCTCTGTCTCTGTCTCTGTCTCTGTCTCTGTCTCTGTCTCTGTCTCTGTCTCTGTCTCTGTCTCTGTCTCTGTCTCGGTCTCTGTCTGTGTCTCTGTCTCTGTCTCTGCCTCTGTCTCTGTCCATGTCTCTGCTCCGTCTCCGCCTCTGTCTCTGTCCCCGTCTCTGTCTCCGTCTCCGTCTCTGTCTCTGTCTCTGTCTCTGTCTCTGTCTCTGTCTCTGTCTCCATCTCTGTATCTGTCTCCGTCCATGTCTCCTGCCCCTCAGTCTCGGTCTTTGTCTCATGCGCCTCTGTCTCTGTGTGTGTCTATGTCTCTGTCTCTGCCTCTGTATCGGGCTCTGTCCCGGTCCCTGTCTCTGTCTCTGTCTCTGTCCCTGTCTCTGTCTTTGTCTCTGTCTCTGTCTCTGGCTCCATCTCTGTCTCTGTCTCAGTCTCAATCTCTGTCTCTGTCTCAGTCTCTGTCTCTGTCTCTGTCTCTGTCCCTGTCTCCATCTCTGTCCCCGTCTGTGTCTCCGTCTCCGTCTCTGTCTCTGTCTCTGTCTCTGTCTCTGTCTCTGTCTCTGTCTCTGTCTCTGTCTCTGTCTCTGTCTCTGTCTCTGTCTCTGTCTCTGTCTCTGTCTCTGTCTCTGTCTCGGTCTCTGTCTGTGTCTCTGTCTCTGTCTCTGCCTCTGTCTCTGTCCATGTCTCTGCTCCGTCTCCGTCTCTGTCTCTGGCTCCATCTCTGTCTCCGTCTCAGTCTCTGTCTCTGTCTTTGTCTCTGTCTCTGACTCTCTCCCTGTCCCTGTCTCTGTCTCCGTCTCTGTCTCTGTCTCTGTCTCTGTCTCTGTCTCTGTCTCTGTCTCTGTCTCTGTCTCTGTCTCTGTCTCCGTCTTTGTCTCTGTCTTTGTCTCCATCTTTGTCTCTGTCTTTGTCTCCGTCTTTGTCGCCGTCTTTGTCTCCGTCGTCGTCTTCCTCTTCGTCTGCGTCATTGTCTCCGTCTTTGTCTACGTCTTTGTCTACGTCTTTGTCACCGTCTTTGTCTCCGTCTTTGTCTCCGTCCATGTCTCCTGCCCGTTTGTCTCGGTCTTTGTCTCATGCACCTGTGTCTCTGTCTCTGTCTCTGTCTCTGTCTCTGCCTCCATCTCTGTCTCTGTCTCTGTCTCTGTCTCTGTCTCTGTCTCTGTCTCTGTCTCTGTCTCTGTCTCTGTCTCTGTCTCTGTCTCTGTCTCTGTCTCTGTCTCTGTCTCTGTCTCTGTCTCTGTCTCTGTCTCTGTCTCTGTCTCTGTCTCTGTCTCTGTCTCTGTCTCTGCCTCTGTCTCTGTCCATGTCTCTGTCCATGTTTCTGCTCCGTCTCCGTCTCTGTCTCTGTCTCTGTCTCTGGCTCCATCTCTGTCTCTGTCTCTGTCTCTGTCTCTGTCTCTGTCTCTGTCTCTGTTTCTGTCTCTGTCTCTGTCTCTGTCTCTGTCTCTGTCTCTGTCTCTGTCTCAGTCTCTGTCTCTGTCTCTGTCTCTGTCTCTGTCTCTGTCTCTGTCTCTGTCTCTGTCTCTGTCTCTGTCTCTGTCTCTGTCTCTGTCTCTGTCTCTGTCTTTGTCTCTGTCCTCGTCTCTGTCTCCGTCTCCGTCTCTGTCTCTGTCTCTGTCTCTGTCTCTGTCTCCATCTCTGTCTCTGTCTCTGTCTCTGTCTCTGTCTCTGTCTCCATCTCTGTCTCTGTCTCCGTCGCTGTCTCTGTCTCTGTCTCTGCCTCTGCCTCTGTCTCTGTCCCTGTCTCTGTCTCCGTCACCGTCTCTGTCTCTGTCTCTGTCTCTGTCTCTGTCTCTGTCTCTGTCTCTGTGCCTGTCTCTGTCCCCGTCTCTGTCTCCGTCTCCGTCTCTGTCTCTGTCTCTGTCTCTGTCTCTGTCTCTGTCTCTGTCTCCATCTCTGTCTCTGTCTCTGTCTCTGTCTCTGTCTCTGTCTCCATCTCTGTCTCTGTCTCTGTCGCTGTCTCTGTCTCTGTCTCTGCCTCTGCCTCTGTCTCTGTCCCTGTCTCTGTCTCCGTCACCGTCTCTGTCTCTGTCTCTGTCTCTGTCTCTGTCTCTGTCTCTGTGCCTGTCTCTGTCCCCGTCTCTGTCTCCGTCTCCGTCTCTGTCTCTGTCTCTGTCTCTGTCTCTGCCTCTGTCTCTGTCTCTGTCTCCGTCTCTGTCTCTGTCCCTATCTCTGTCTCTGTCTCTGTTCCCGTCTCTGTCTCCGCCTCTGCCTCTGTCTCTGTCTCCGTCTTTGTCTCCGTCTTTGTCTCCGTCGTCGTCTTCCTCTACGTCTCCGCCTTTGTCTCCGTCTTTGTCACCGTGTTTGTCTCCGTCTTTGTCTCCGTCTTTGTATACGTCTTTGTCTACGTCTTTGTCACCGTCCGTGTCTCTGTCTTTGTCTCCGTCCTCGTCATCCTCTTTGTCTCCGTCTTTGTCTCCGTCTTTGTCTCCGTCCTCGTCTTCCTCTTTGTCTCCGCCTTTGTCTCCGTCTTTGTCACCGTCTTTGTCTCATGCTCCTCTGTCTCTGTCTGTGTCTATGTCTCTGTCTCTGTCTCTGTCTCTGTCTCTGTCTCCATCTCCTTCGCTGTCTCTGCCGCTGTCTCTGTCTCTGTCTCTACCTCTGTCTCTGTCCCTGTCTCTGTCTCCGTCTCCGTCTCCGTCCTTGTCTCTGTCTCTGTCTCTGGCTCCATCTCTGTCTCTGTCTCAGTCTCAGTCTCTGTCTCTGTCTCTGTCTCTGTCTCTGTCTCTGTCTCTGTCTCTGTCTCTGTCTCTGTCTCTGTCTCTGTCTTTGTCTCTGTCCTCGTCTCTGTCTCCGTCTCCGTCTCTGTCTCTGTCTCTGTCTCTGTCTCTGTCTCCATCTCTGTCTCTGTCTCTGTCTCTGTCTCTGTCTCTGTCTCCATCTCTGTCTCTGTCTCCGTCGCTGTCTCTGTCTCTGTCTCTGCCTCTGCCTCTGTCTCTGTCCCTGTCTCTGTCTCCGTCACCGTCTCTGTCTCTGTCTCTGTCTCTGTCTCTGTCTCTGTCTCTGTCTCTGTGCCTGTCTCTGTCCCCGTCTCTGTCTCCGTCTCCGTCTCTGTCTCTGTCTCTGTCTCTGTCCCTGTCTCTGTCTCTGTCTCTGTCTCCATCTCTGTCTCTGTCTCTGTCTCTGTCTCTGTCTCTGTCTCCATCTCTGTCTCTGTCTCTGTCGCTGTCTCTGTCTCTGTCTCTGCCTCTGCCTCTGTCTCTGTCCCTGTCTCTGTTTCCGTCACCGTCTCTGTCTCTGTCTCTGTCTCTGTCTCTGTCTCTGTCTCTGTGCCTGTCTCTGTCCCCGTCTCTGTCTCCGTCTCCGTCTCTGTCTCTGTCTCTGTCTCTGTCTCTGTCTCTGTCTCTGTCTCTGTCTCCATCTCTGTCTCTGTCTCTGTCTCTGCCTCTGTCTCTGTCTCTGGCTCCATCTCTGTCTCTGCCTCTGTCTCTGTCTCTGTCTCTGCCTCTGTCTCTGTCTCTGTCTCCGTCTCTGTCTCTGTCCCTATCTCTGTCTCTGTCTCTGTTCCCGTCTCTGTCTCCGCCTCTGCCTCTGTCTCTGTCTCCGTCTTTGTCTCCGTCTTTGTCTCCGTCGTCGTCTTCCTCTACGTCTCCGCCTTTGTCTCCGTCTTTGTCACCGTGTTTGTCTCCGTCTTTGTCTCCGTCTTTGTATACGTCTTTGTCTACGTCTTTGTCACCGTCCGTGTCTCTGTCTTTGTCTCCGTCCTCGTCATCCTCTTTGTCTCCGTCTTTGTCTCCGTCTTTGTCTCCGTCCTCGTCTTCCTCTTCGTCTCCGCCTTTGTCACCGTCTTTGTCACCGTCTTTGTCTCATGCTCCTCTGTCTCTGTCTGTGTCTATGTCTCTGTCTCTGTCTCTGTCTCTGTCTCTGTCTCCATCTCCTTCGCTGTCTCTGCCGCTGTCTCTGTCTCTGTCTCTACCTCTGTCTCTGTCCCTGTCTCTGTCTCCGTCTCCGTCTCCGTCCTTGTCTCTGTCTCTGTCTCTGGCTCCATCTCTGTCTCTGTCTCAGTCTCAGTCTCTGTCTCTGTCTCTGTCTCTGTCTCTGTCTCTGTCTCTGTCTCTGTCTCTGTCTCTGTCTCTGTCTCTGTCTCTGTCTCTGTCTCTGTCTCTGTCTCTGTCTCTGTCTCTGTCTCTGTCTCTGTCTCTGTCTCTGTCTCTGTCTCTGTCTCTGTCTCTGTCTCGGTCTCTGTCGCTGTCTCTGTCTCTGTCTCTGCCTCTGCCTCTGTCTCTGTCCCTGTCTCTGTCTCCGTCACCGTCTCTGTCTCTGTCTCTGTCTCTGTCTCTGTCTCTGTCTCTGTCCTCGTCTCTGTCTCCGTCTCCGTCTCTGTCTCTGTCTCTGTCTCTGTCTCTGTCTCCATCTCTGTCTCTGTCTCTGTCTCTGTCTCTGTCTCCGTCTCTGTCTCTGTCTCTGTCGCTGTCTCTGTCTCTGTCTCTGCCTCTGTCTCTGTCCCTGTCTCTGTCTCCGTCTCCGTCTTTGTCTCTGTCTCTCTCTCTGGCTCCATCTCTGTCTCTGTCTCAGTCTCAGTCTCTGTATCTGTCTCTGTCTCTGTCTCTGTCTCTGTCTCAGTCTCTGTCTCTGTCTCTGTCTCTGTCCCTGTCTCTGTCTCTGTCCCCGTCTCTGTCTCCGTCTCCGTCTCTGTCTCTGTCTCTGTCTCTGTCTCCATCTCTGTCCCCGTCTCTGTCTCCGTCTCTGTCTCTGTCTCTGTCTCTGTCTCTGTCTCTGTCTCTGTCCCCGTCTCTGTCTCCGTCCCCGCTCTGTCTCAGTCTCAGTCTCTGTCTCTGTCTCAGTTTCTGTCTCTGTCTCTGTCTCTGTCTCCACCTCTGTCTCTGTCTCTGTCTCTGTCTCTGTCTCTGTCCCTGTCCCTGTCTCTGTCTCTGTCGCTGTCTCTGTCTCTGTCTCTGCCTCTGCCTCTGTCTCTGTCTCTGTCTCTGTCTCTGTCTCTGTCTCCGTCTCTGTCTCTGTCTCTGTCTCTGTCTCTGTCTCTGTCTCTGTCTCTGTCTCTGTCTCTGTCTCTGTCTCTGTCTCTGTCTCTGTCTCTGTCTCTGTCTCTGTCTCTGTCTCTGTCTCTGTCTCTGTCTCTGTCTCTGTCTCTGTCTCTGTCTCTGTCCTCGTCTCTGTCTCCGTCTCCGTCTCTGTCTCTGTCTCTGTTTCTGTCTCTGTCTCCATCTCTGTCTCTGTCTCTGTCTCTGTCTCTGTCTCTGTCTCTGTCTCCGTCTCTGTCTCTGTCTCTGTCTCTGTCGCTGTCTCTGTCTCTGTCTCTGCCTCTGTCTCTGTCCCTGTCTCTGTCTCCGTCTCCGTCTTTGTCTCTGTCTCTGTCTCTGGCTCCATCTCTGTCTCTGTCTCAGTCTCAGTCTCTGTATCTGTCTCTGTCTCTGTCTCTGTTTCTGTCTCAGTCTCTGTCTCTGTCTCTGTCTCTGTCCCTGTCTCTGTCTCTGTCCCCGTCTCTGTCTCCGTCTCCGTCTCTGTCTCTGTCTCTGTCTCCGTCTCCATCTCTGTCCCCGTCTCTGTCTCCGTCTCTGTCTCTGTCTCTGTCTCTGTCTCTGTCTCTGTCTCTGTCTCTGTCTCTGTCTCTGTCTCTGTCTCTGTCTCCGTCTTTGTCTCTGTCTTTGTCTCCATCTTTGTCTCCGTCTTTGTCTCCGTCTTTGTCTACGTCTTTGGCTACGTCTTTGTCATCGTCTTTGTCTCCGTCCCTGTCTCCTGGCTCTTTGTCTCGGTCTTTGTCTCATGCACCTGTGTCTCTGTCTCTGTCTCTGTCTCTGTCTCTGTCTCTATATTACACTCTGTCTCCGTCTTTGTCTTCGTCTTTGTCTCCGTCTTTGTCTCCGTCTTTGCCTCCGTCTTTGTCTTCGTCTTAGTCTCCGTCATTGTCTCTGTCTTTGTCTCCGTCTTTGTGCCTGTCTTTGTCTCCATACTTGTCACCGCCTTTGTCCCTGTATTTGTCTCCGTCTGTGTCTCCATATTTGTCTCCGTCTTTGGCTCCGTCTTTGCCTCCGTCTTTGTCTACGTCTTTGTCTCCGTCTTTGTCTCCCTCCATGTATCCTGCCCCTCTGTCTCGGTCTTTGTCTCATGCGCGTCTCTCTCTGTCTCTGTCTCTGTCTGTGTCTCTGTCTCTGTCTCTGTTTCTGTCTCTGTCTCTGTCTCTGTGCCTGTCTCTGTCTCTGTCTCTGCCTCTGTCTCTGTCCCCGTCTCTGTCTCCGTCTCCGTCTCTGTCTCTGTCTCTGTCTCTGCCTCTGTCTCTGTCCCTGTCTCTGTCTCCGTCTCCGTCTCTGTCTCTGTCTCTGTCTCTGTGCCTGTCTCTGTCTCTGCCTCTGTCTCTGTCCCCGTCTCTGTCTCCGTCTCCGTCTCTGTCTCTGTCTCTGCCTCTGCCTCTGTCTCTGTCTCTGTCTCTGTCTCTGTCTCTGTCTCCGTCTCTGTCTCTGTCTCTGTCTCTGTCTCTGTCTCTGTCTCTGTCTCTGTCTCTGTCTCTGTCTCTGTCTCTGTCTCTGTCTCTGTCTCTATCTCTGTCTCTGTCTCTGTCTCTGTCTCTGTCTCTGTCTCTGTCTCTGTCTCTGTCTCTGTCTCTGTCTCTGTCTCTGTCTCTGTCCTCGTCTCTGTCTCCGTCTCCGTCTCTGTCTCTGTCTCTGTTTCTGTCTCTGTCTCCATCTCTGTCTCTGTCTCTGTCTCTGTCTCTGTCTCTGTCTCTGTCTCCGTCTCTGTCTCTGTCTCTGTCTCTGTCGCTGTCTCTGTCTCTGTCTCTGCCTCTGTCTCTGTCCCTGTCTCTGTCTCCGTCTCCGTCTTTGTCTCTGTCTCTGTCTCTGGCTCCATCTCTGTCTCTGTCTCAGTCTCAGTCTCTGTATCTGTCTCTGTCTCTGTCTCTGTTTCTGTCTCAGTCTCTGTCTCTGTCTCTGTCTCTGTCCCTGTCTCTGTCTCTGTCCCCGTCTCTGTCTCCGTCTCCGTCTCTGTCTCTGTCTCTGTCTCCGTCTCCATCTCTGTCCCCGTCTCTGTCTCCGTCTCTGTCTCTGTCTCTGTCTCTGTCTCTGTCTCTGTCTCTGTCTCTGTCTCTGTCTCTGTCTCTGTCTCTGTCTCTGTCTCCGTCTTTGTCTCTGTCTTTGTCTCCATCTTTGTCTCCGTCTTTGTCTCCGTCTTTGTCTACGTCTTTGGCTACGTCTTTGTCATCGTCTTTGTCTCCGTCCCTGTCTCCTGGCTCTTTGTCTCGGTCTTTGTCTCATGCACCTGTGTCTCTGTCTCTGTCTCTGTCTCTGTCTCTGTCTCTATATTACACTCTGTCTCCGTCTTTGTCTTCGTCTTTGTCTCCGTCTTTGTCTCCGTCTTTGCCTCCGTCTTTGTCTTCGTCTTAGTCTCCGTCATTGTCTCTGTCTTTGTCTCCGTCTTTGTGCCTGTCTTTGTCTCCATACTTGTCACCGCCTTTGTCCCTGTATTTGTCTCCGTCTGTGTCTCCATATTTGTCTCCGTCTTTGGCTCCGTCTTTGCCTCCGTCTTTGTCTACGTCTTTGTCTCCGTCTTTGTCTCCCTCCATGTATCCTGCCCCTCTGTCTCGGTCTTTGTCTCATGCGCGTCTCTCTCTGTCTCTGTCTCTGTCTGTGTCTCTGTCTCTGTCTCTGTTTCTGTCTCTGTCTCTGTCTCTGTGCCTGTCTCTGTCTCTGTCTCTGCCTCTGTCTCTGTCCCCGTCTCTGTCTCCGTCTCCGTCTCTGTCTCTGTCTCTGTCTCTGCCTCTGTCTCTGTCCCTGTCTCTGTCTCCGTCTCCGTCTCTGTCTCTGTCTCTGTCTCTGTGCCTGTCTCTGTCTCTGCCTCTGTCTCTGTCCCCGTCTCTGTCTCCGTCTCCGTCTCTGTCTCTGTCTCTGTCTCTGTCTCTGTCTCTGTCTCTGTCTCTGTCTCTGTCTCTGTCTCTGTCTCTGTCTCTGTCTCTGTCTCTGTCTCTGTCTCTGTCTCTGTCTCTGTCTCTGTCTCTGTCTCTGTCTCTGTCTCTGTCTCTGTCTCTGTCTCTGTCTCTGTCTTTGTCTCTGTCCACGTCTCTGTCTCTGTCTCTGTCTCTGTCTCTGTCTCTATATTACACTCTGTCTCCGTCTTTGTCTTCGTCTTTGTCTCCGTCTTTGTCTCCGTCTTTGCCTCCGTCTTTGTCTTCGTCTTAGTCTCCGTCTTTGTCTCTGTCTTTGTCTCCGTCTTTGTGCCTGTCTTTGTCTCCATACTTGTCACCGCCTTTGTCTCTGTATTTGTCTCCGTCTGTGTCTCCATATTTGTCTCCGTCTTTGGCTCCGTCTTTGCCTCCGTCTTTGTCTACGTCTTTGTCTCCGTCTTTGTCTCCGTCCATGTATCCTGCCCCTCTGTCTCGGTCTTTGTCTCATGCGCGTCTCTCTCTGTCTCTGTCTCTGTCTGTGTCTCTGTGCCTGTCTCTGTCTCTGCCTCTGTCTCTGTCCCCGTCTCTGTCTCCGTCTCCGTCTCTGTCTCTGTCTCTGTCTCTGTCTCTGTCTCTGTCTCTGTCTCTGTCTCTGTCTCCATCTCTGTATCTGTCTCCGTCCATGTCTCCTGCCCCTCAGTCTCGGTCTTTGTCTCATGCGCCTCTGTCTCTGTCTGTGTCTATGTCTCTGTCTCTGCCTCTGTATCGGGCTCTGTCCCGGTCCCTGTCTCTGTCTCTGTCTCTGTCCCTGTCTCTGTCTTTGTCTCTGTCTCTGTCTCTGGCTCCATCTCTGTCTCTGTCTCAGTCTCAGTCTCTGTCTCTGTCTCAGTCTCTGTCTCTGTCTCTGTCTCTGTGCCTGTCTCTGTCTCTGTCTCTGCCTCTGTCTCTGTCCCCGTCTCTGTCTCCGTCTCCGTCTCTGTCTCTGTCTCTGTCTCTGCCTCTGTCTCTGTCCCTGTCTCTGTCTCCGTCTCCGTCTCTGTCTCTGTCTCTGTCTCTGTGCCTGTCTCTGTCTCTGCCTCTGTCTCTGTCCCCGTCTCTGTCTCCGTCTCCGTCTCTGTCTCTGTCTCTGTCTCTGTCTCTGTCTCTGTCTCTGTCTCTGTCTCTGTCTCTGTCTCCATCTCTGTATCTGTCTCCGTCCATGTCTCCTGCCCCTCAGTCTCGGTCTTTGTCTCATGCGCCTCTGTCTCTGTCTGTGTCTATGTCTCTGTCTCTGCCTCTGTATCGGGCTCTGTCCCGGTCCCTGTCTCTGTCTCTGTCTCTGTCCCTGTCTCTGTCTTTGTCTCTGTCTCTGTCTCTGGCTCCATCTCTGTCTCTGTCTCAGTCTCAGTCTCTGTCTCTGTCTCAGTCTCTGTCTCTGTCTCTGTCTCTGTCTCTGTCTCTGTCTCCATCTCTGTCCCCGTCTCTGTCTCCGTCTCCGTCTCTGTCTCTGTCACTGTCTCTGTCTCTGTCTCTGTCTCTGTCTCTGTCTCTGTCTCTGTCTCTGTCTCTGTCTCGGTCTCTGTCTGTGTCTCTGTCTCTGTCTCTGCCTCTGTCTCTGTCCATGTCTCTGCTCCGTCTCCGCCTCTGTCTCTGTCCCCGTCTCTGTCTCCGTCTCCGTCTCTGTCTCTGTCTCTGTCTCTGTCTCTGTCTCTGTCTCTGTCTCCATCTCTGTATCTGTCTCCGTCCATGTCTCCTGCCCCTCAGTCTCGGTCTTTGTCTCATGCGCCTCTGTCTCTGTCTGTGTCTATGTCTCTGTCTCTGCCTCTGTATCGGGCCATGTCCTGGTCCCTGTCTCTGTCTCTGTCTCTGTCCCTGTCTCTGTCTCTGTCCCCGTCTCTGTCTCTGTCTCTGCCTCTGTCTCTGTCTCTGGCTCCATCTCTGTCTCTGCCTCTGTCTCTGTCTCTGTCTCTGCCTCTGTCTCTGTCTCTGTCTCCGTCTCTGTCTCTGTCCCTATCTCTGTCTCTGTCTCTGTTCCCGTCTCTGTCTCCGCCTCTGCCTCTGTCTCTGTCTCCGTCTTTGTCTCCGTCTTTGTCTCCGTCGTCGTCTTCCTCTACGTCTCCGCCTTTGTCTCCGTCTTTGTCACCGTGTTTGTCTCCGTCTTTGTCTCCGTCTTTGTATACGTCTTTGTCTACGTCTTTGTCACCGTCCGTGTCTCTGTCTTTGTCTCCGTCCTCGTCATCCTCTTTGTCTCCGTCTTTGTCTCCGTCTTTGTCTCCGTCCTCGTCTTCCTCTTCGTCTCCGCCTTTGTCTCCGTCTTTGTCACCGTCTTTGTCTCATGCTCCTCTGTCTCTGTCTGTGTCTATGTCTCTGTCTCTGTCTCTGTCTCTGTCTCTGTCTCCATCTCCATCGCTGTCTCTGCCGCTGTCTCTGTCTCTGTCTCTACCTCTGTCTCTGTCCCTGTCTCTGTCTCCGTCTCCGTCTCCGTCCTTGTCTCTGTCTCTGTCTCTGGCTCCATCTCTGTCTCTGTCTCAGTCTCAGTCTCTGTCTCTGTCTCTGTCTCTGTCTCTGTCTCTGTCTCTGTCTCTGTCTCTGTCTCTGTCTCTGTCTCTGTCTCTGTCTCTGTCTCTGTCTCTGTCTCTGTCTCTGTCTCTGTCTCCGTCTCTGTCTCTGTCTCTGTCTCTGTCTCTGTCTCTGTCTCTGTCTCTGTCTCTGTCTCTGTCTCTGTCTCTGTCTCTGTCTCTGTCTCTGTCTTTGTCTCTGTCCTCGTCTCTGTCTCTGTCTCTGTCTCTGTCTCTGTCTCTGTCTCTGTCTCTGTCTCTGTCTCTGTCTCTGTCTCTGTCCTCGTCTCTGTCTCCGTCTCCGTCTCTGTCTCTGTCTCTGTCTCTGTCTCTGTCTCTGTCTCCATCTCTGTCTCTGTCTCTGTCTCTGTCTCTGTCTCCGTCTCTGTCTCTGTCTCTGTCGCTGTCTCTGTCTCTGTCTCTGCCTCTGTCTCTGTCCCTGTCTCTGTCTCCGTCTCCGTCTTTGTCTCTGTCTCTCTCTCTGGCTCCATCTCTGTCTCTGTCTCAGTCTCAGTCTCTGTATCTGTCTCTGTCTCTGTCTCTGTCTCTGTCTCAGTCTCTGTCTCTGTCTCTGTCTCTGTCCCTGTCTCTGTCTCTGTCCCCGTCTCTGTCTCCGTCTCCGTCTCTGTCTCTGTCTCTGTCTCTGTCTCCATCTCTGTCCCCGTCTCTGTCTCCGTCTCTGTCTCTGTCTCTGTCTCTGTCTCTGTCTCTGTCTCTGTCCCCGTCTCTGTCTCCGTCCCCGCTCTGTCTCAGTCTCAGTCTCTGTCTCTGTCTCAGTTTCTGTCTCTGTCTCTGTCTCTGTCTCCACCTCTGTCTCTGTCTCTGTCTCTGTCTCTGTCTCTGTCTCTGTCTCTGTCTCTGTCTCTGTCTCTGTCTCTGTCTCTGTCTCTGTCCCTGTCTCGGTCTCTGTCTCTGTCTCTGTCTCTGCCTCTGTCTCTGTCCATGTCTCTGTCCCTGTCTCTGCTCCGTCTCCGTCTCTGTCTCTGTCTCTGGCTCCATCTCTGTCTCTGTCTCAGTCTCTGTCTCTGTCTCTGTCCCTGTCCCTGTCTCTGTCTCTGTCTCTGTCTCTGTCTCTGTCTCTGTCTCTGTCTCTGTCTCTGTCTCTGTATCTGTCTCTGTCTCTGTCTCTGTCTCTGTCTCTGTCTCTGTCTCTGTCTCTGTCTCCGTCTCTGTCTCTGTCTTTGTCTCCATCTTTGTCTCCGTCTTTGTCTGCGTCTTTGTCTACGTCTTTGGCTACGTCTTTGTCATCGTCTTTGTCTCCGTCCCTGTCTCCTGGCTCTTTGTCTCGGTTTTTGTCTCATGCACCTGTGTCTCTGTCTCTGTCTCTGTCTCTGTCTCTGTCTCTATATTACACTCTGTCTCCGTCTTTGTCTTCGTCTTTGTCTCCGTCTTTGTCTCCGTCTTTGCCTCCGTCTTTGTCTTCGTCTTAGTCTCCGTCATTGTCTCTGTCTTTGTCTCCGTCTTTGTGCCTGTCTTTGTCTCCATACTTGTCACCGCCTTTGTCCCTGTATTTGTCTCCGTCTGTGTCTCCATATTTGTCTCCGTCTTTGGCTCCGTCTTTGCCTCCGTCTTTGTCTACGTCTTTGTCTCCGTCTTTGTCTCCGTCCATGTATCCTGCCCCTCTGTCTCGGTCTTTGTCTCATGCGCGTCTCTCTCTGTCTCTGTCTCTGTCTGTGTCTCTGTCTCTGTCTCTGTTTCTGTCTCTGTCTCTGTCTCTGTGCCTGTCTCTGTCTCTGTCTCTGCCTCTGTCTCTGTCCCCGTCTCTGTCTCCGTCTCCGTCTCTGTCTCTGTCTCTGTCTCTGCCTCTGTCTCTGTCCCTGTCTCTGTCTCCGTCTCCGTCTCTGTCTCTGTCTCTGTCTCTGTGCCTGTCTCTGTCTCTGCCTCTGTCTCTGTCCCCGTCTCTGTCTCCGTCTCCGTCTCTGTCTCTGTCTCTGTCTCTGTCTCTGTCTCTGTCTCTGTCTCTGTCTCTGTCTCTGTCTCTGTCTCCATCTCTGTATCTGTCTCCGTCCATGTCTCCTGCCCCTCAGTCTCGGTCTTTGTCTCATGCGCCTCTGTCTCTGTCTGTGTCTATGTCTCTGTCTCTGCCTCTGTATCGGGCTCTGTCCCGGTCCCTGTCTCTGTCTCTGTCTCTGTCCCTGTCTCTGTCTTTGTCTCTGTCTCTGTCTCTGGCTCCATCTCTGTCTCTGTCTCAGTCTCAGTCTCTGTCTCTGTCTCAGTCTCTGTCTCTGTCTCTGTCTCTGTCTCTGTCTCTGTCTCTGTCTCCATCTCTGTCCCCGTCTCTGTCTCCGTCTCCGTCTCTGTCTCTGTCTCTGTCTCTGTCTCTGTCTCTGTCTCTGTCTCTGTCTCTGTCTCTGTCTCTGTCTCTGTCTCTGTCTCTGTCTCTGTCTCTGTCTCTGTCTCTGTCTCTGTCTCTGTCTCGGTCTCTGTCTGTGTCTCTGTCTCTGTCTCTGCCTCTGTCTCTGTCCATGTCTCTGCTCCGTCTCCGCCTCTGTCTCTGTCCCCGTCTCCGTCTCTGTCTCTGTCTCTGTCTCTGTCTCTGTCTCTGTCTCTGTCTCTGTCTCTGTCTCTGTCTCTGTCTCTGTCTCGGTCTCTGTCTGTGTCTCTGTCTCTGTCTCTGCCTCTGTCTCTGTCCATGTCTCTGCTCCGTCTCCGTCTCTGTCTCTGGCTCCATCTCTGTCTCCGTCTCAGTCTCTGTCTCTGTCTTTGTCTCTGTCTCTGACTCTCTCCCTGTCCCTGTCTCTGTCTCCGTCTCTGTCTCTGTCTCTGTCTCTGTCTCTGTCTCTGTCTCTGTCTCTGTCTCTGTCTCTGTCTCTGTCTCTGTCTCTGTCTCCGTCTTTGTCTCTGTCTTTGTCTCCATCTTTGTCTCTGTCTTTGTCTCCGTCTTTGTCGCCGTCTTTGTCTCCGTCGTCGTCTTCCTCTTCGTCTGCGTCATTGTCTCCGTCTTTGTCTACGTCTTTGTCTACGTCTTTGTCACCGTCTTTGTCTCCGTCTTTGTCTCCGTCCATGTCTCCTGCCCCTTTGTCTCGGTCTTTGTCTCATGCACCTGTGTCTCTGTCTCTGTCTCTGTCTCTGTCTCTGCCTCCATCTCTGTCTCTGTCTCTGTCTCTGTCTCTGTCTCTGTCTCTGTCTCTGTCTCTGTCTCTGTCTCTGTCTCTGTCTCTGTCTCTGTCTCTGTCTCTGTCTCTGTCTCTGTCTCTGTCTCTGTCTCTGCCTCTGTCTCTGTCCATGTCTCTGTCCATGTTTCTGCTCCGTCTCCGTCTCTGTCTCTGTCTCTGTCTCTGGCTCCATCTCTGTCTCTGTCTCTGTCTCTGTCTCTGTCTCTGTCTCTGTCTCTGTTTCTGTCTCTGTCTCTGTCTCTGTCTCTGTCTCTGTCTCTGTCTCTGTCTCAGTCTCTGTCTCTGTCTCTGTCTCTGTCTCTGTCTCTGTCTCTGTCTCTGTCTCTGTCTCTGTCTCTGTCTCTGTCTCTGTCTCTGTCTCTGTCTCTGTCTTTGTCTCTGTCCTCGTCTCTGTCTCCGTCTCCGTCTCTGTCTCTGTCTCTGTCTCTGTCTCTGTCTCCATCTCTGTCTCTGTCTCTGTCTCTGTCTCTGTCTCTGTCTCCATCTCTGTCTCTGTCTCCGTCGCTGTCTCTGTCTCTGTCTCTGCCTCTGCCTCTGTCTCTGTCCCTGTCTCTGTCTCCGTCACCGTCTCTGTCTCTGTCTCTGTCTCTGTCTCTGTCTCTGTCTCTGTCTCTGTGCCTGTCTCTGTCCCCGTCTCTGTCTCCGTCTCCGTCTCTGTCTCTGTCTCTGTCTCTGTCCCTGTCTCTGTCTCTGTCTCTGTCTCCATCTCTGTCTCTGTCTCTGTCTCTGTCTCTGTCTCTGTCTCCATCTCTGTCTCTGTCTCTGTCGCTGTCTCTGTCTCTGTCTCTGCCTCTGCCTCTGTCTCTGTCCCTGTCTCTGTTTCCGTCACCGTCTCTGTCTCTGTCTCTGTCTCTGTCTCTGTCTCTGTCTCTGTGCCTGTCTCTGTCCCCGTCTCTGTCTCCGTCTCCGTCTCTGTCTCTGTCTCTGTCTCTGTCTCTGTCTCTGTCTCTGTCTCTGTCTCCATCTCTGTCTCTGTCTCTGTCTCTGCCTCTGTCTCTGTCTCTGGCTCCATCTCTGTCTCTGCCTCTGTCTCTGTCTCTGTCTCTGCCTCTGTCTCTGTCTCTGTCTCCGTCTCTGTCTCTGTCCCTATCTCTGTCTCTGTCTCTGTTCCCGTCTCTGTCTCCGCCTCTGCCTCTGTCTCTGTCTCCGTCTTTGTCTCCGTCTTTGTCTCCGTCGTCGTCTTCCTCTACGTCTCCGCCTTTGTCTCCGTCTTTGTCACCGTGTT
Organism: Megachile willughbiella; assembly: GCA_945859595.2. Classification (NCBI taxonomy): domain Eukaryota; kingdom Metazoa; phylum Arthropoda; class Insecta; order Hymenoptera; family Megachilidae; genus Megachile; species Megachile willughbiella. Next base: position 5,611,673 of record CAMAOD020000016.1, on the reverse strand, counting down.
TGTCTCCGTCTTTGTCTCCGTCTTTGTATACGTCTTTGTCTACGTCTTTGTCACCGTCCGTGTCTCTGTCTTTGTCTCCGTCCTCGTCATCCTCTTTGTCTCCGTCTTTGTCTCCGTCTTTGTCTCCGTCCTCGTCTTCCTCTTCGTCTCCGCCTTTGTCTCCGTCTTTGTCACCGTCTTTGTCTCATGCTCCTCTGTCTCTGTCTGTGTCTATGTCTCTGTCTCTGTCTCTGTCTCTGTCTCTGTCTCCATCTCCTTCGCTGTCTCTGCCGCTGTCTCTGTCTCTGTCTCTACCTCTGTCTCTGTCCCTGTCTCTGTCTCCGTCTCCGTCTCCGTCCTTGTCTCTGTCTCTGTCTCTGGCTCCATCTCTGTCTCTGTCTCAGTCTCAGTCTCTGTCTCTGTCTCTGTCTCTGTCTCTGTCTCTGTCTCTGTCTCTGTCTCTGTCTCTGTCTCTGTCTCTGTCTCTGTCTCTGTCTCTGTCTCTGTCTCTGTCTCTGTCTCTGTCTCTGTCTCTGTCTCTGTCTCTGTCTCTGTCTCTGTCTCGGTCTCTGTCGCTGTCTCTGTCTCTGTCTCTGCCTCTGCCTCTGTCTCTGTCCCTGTCTCTGTCTCCGTCACCGTCTCTGTCTCTGTCTCTGTCTCTGTCTCTGTCTCTGTCTCTGTCCTCGTCTCTGTCTCCGTCTCCGTCTCTGTCTCTGTCTCTGTCTCTGTCTCTGTCTCCATCTCTGTCTCTGTCTCTGTCTCTGTCTCTGTCTCCGTCTCTGTCTCTGTCTCTGTCGCTGTCTCTGTCTCTGTCTCTGCCTCTGTCTCTGTCCCTGTCTCTGTCTCCGTCTCCGTCTTTGTCTCTGTCTCTCTCTCTGGCTCCATCTCTGTCTCTGTCTCAGTCTCAGTCTCTGTATCTGTCTCTGTCTCTGTCTCTGTCTCTGTCTCAGTCTCTGTCTCTGTCTCTGTCTCTGTCCCTGTCTCTGTCTCTGTCCCCGTCTCTGTCTCCGTCTCCGTCTCTGTCTCTGTCTCTGTCTCTGTCTCCATCTCTGTCCCCGTCTCTGTCTCCGTCTCTGTCTCTGTCTCTGTCTCTGTCTCTGTCTCTGTCTCTGTCCCCGTCTCTGTCTCCGTCCCCGCTCTGTCTCAGTCTCAGTCTCTGTCTCTGTCTCAGTTTCTGTCTCTGTCTCTGTCTCTGTCTCCACCTCTGTCTCTGTCTCTGTCTCTGTCTCTGTCTCTGTCTCTGTCTCTGTCTCTGTCTCTGTCTCTGTCTCTGTCTCTGTCTCTGTCCCTGTCTCGGTCTCTGTCTCTGTCTCTGTCTCTGCCTCTGTCTCTGTCCATGTCTCTGTCCATGTCTCTGCTCCGTCTCCGTCTCTGTCTCTCTCTCTGGCTCCATCTCTGTCTCTGTCTCAGTCTCAGTCTCTGTATCTGTCTCTGTCTCTGTCTCTGTCTCTGTCTCAGTCTCTGTCTCTGTCTCTGTCTCTGTCCCTGTCTCTGTCTCTGTCCCCGTCTCTGTCTCCGTCTCCGTCTCTGTCTCTGTCTCTGTCTCTGTCTCCATCTCTGTCCCCGTCTCTGTCTCCGTCTCTGTCTCTGTCTCTGTCTCTGTCTCTGTCTCTGTCTCTGTCCCCGTCTCTGTCTCCGTCCCCGCTCTGTCTCAGTCTCAGTCTCTGTCTCTGTCTCAGTTTCTGTCTCTGTCTCTGTCTCTGTCTCCACCTCTGTCTCTGTCTCTGTCTCTGTCTCTGTCTCTGTCTCTGTCTCTGTCTCTGTCTCTGTCTCTGTCTCTGTCTCTGTCTCTGTCCCTGTCTCGGTCTCTGTCTCTGTCTCTGTCTCTGCCTCTGTCTCTGTCCATGTCTCTGTCCATGTCTCTGCTCCGTCTCCGTCTCTGTCTCTGTCTCTGGCTCCATCTCTGTCTCTGTCTCAGTCTCTGTCTCTGTCTCTGTCCCTGTCCCTGTCTCTGTCTCTGTCTCTGTCTCTGTCTCTGTCTCTGTCTCTGTCTCTGTCTCTGTCTCTGTATCTGTCTCTGTCTCTGTCTCTGTCTCTGTCTCTGTCTCTGTCTCTGTCTCTGTCTCTGTCTCTGTCTCCGTCTCTGTCTCTGTCTTTGTCTCCATCTTTGTCTCCGTCTTTGTCTGCGTCTTTGTCTACGTCTTTGGCTACGTCTTTGTCATCGTCTTTGTCTCCGTCCCTGTCTCCTGGCTCTTTGTCTCGGTTTTTGTCTCATGCACCTGTGTCTCTGTCTCTGTCTCTGTCTCTGTCTCTGTCTCTATATTACACTCTGTCTCCGTCTTTGTCTTCGTCTTTGTCTCCGTCTTTGTCTCCGTCTTTGCCTCCGTCTTTGTCTTCGTCTTAGTCTCCGTCATTGTCTCTGTCTTTGTCTCCGTCTTTGTGCCTGTCTTTGTCTCCATACTTGTCACCGCCTTTGTCCCTGTATTTGTCTCCGTCTGTGTCTCCATATTTGTCTCCGTCTTTGGCTCCGTCCTTGCCTCCGTCTTTGTCTACGTCTTTGTCTCCGTCTTTGTCTCCGTCCATGTATCCTGCCCCTCTGTCTCGGTCTTTGTCTCATGCGCGTCTCTCTCTGTCTCTGTCTCTGTCTGTGTCTCTGTCTCTGTCTCTGTTTCTGTCTCTGTCTCTGTCTCTGTGCCTGTCTCTGTCTCTGTCTCTGCCTCTGTCTCTGTCCCCGTCTCTGTCTCCGTCTCCGTCTCTGTCTCTGTCTCTGTCTCTGCCTCTGTCTCTGTCCCTGTCTCTGTCTCCGTCTCCGTCTCTGTCTCTGTCTCTGTCTCTGTGCCTGTCTCTGTCTCTGCCTCTGTCTCTGTCCCCGTCTCTGTCTCCGTCTCCGTCTCTGTCTCTGTCTCTGTCTCTGTCTCTGTCTCTGTCTCTGTCTCTGTCTCCATCTCTGTATCTGTCTCCGTCCATGTCTCCTGCCCCTCAGTCTCGGTCTTTGTCTCATGCGCCTCTGTCTCTGTCTGTGTCTATGTCTCTGTCTCTGCCTCTGTATCGGGCTCTGTCCCGGTCCCTGTCTCTGTCTCTGTCTCTGTCCCTGTCTCTGTCTTTGTCTCTGTCTCTGTCTCTGGCTCCATCTCTGTCTCTGTCTCAGTCTCAGTCTCTGTCTCTGTCTCAGTCTCTGTCTCTGTCTCTGTCTCTGTCTCTGTCTCTGTCTCTGTCTCCATCTCTGTCCCCGTCTCTGTCTCCGTCTCCGTCTCTGTCTCTGTCTCTGTCTCTGTCTCTGTCTCTGTCTCTGTCTCTGTCTCTGTCTCTGTCTCTGTCTCTGTCTCTGTCTCTGTCTCTGTCTCTGTCTCTGTCTCTGTCTCTGTCTCGGTCTCTGTCTGTGTCTCTGTCTCTGTCTCTGCCTCTGTCTCTGTCCATGTCTCTGCTCCGTCTCCGCCTCTGTCTCTGTCCCCGTCTCCGTCTCTGTCTCTGTCTCTGTCTCTGTCTCTGTCTCTGTCTCTGTCTCTGTCTCTGTCTCCATCTCTGTATCTGTCTCCGTCCATGTCTCCTGCCCCTCAGTCTCGGTCTTTGTCTCATGCGCCTCTGTCTCTGTGTGTGTCTATGTCTCTGTCTCTGCCTCTGTATCGGGCTCTGTCCCGGTCCCTGTCTCTGTCTCTGTCTCTGTCCCTGTCTCTGTCTTTGTCTCTGTCTCTGTCTCTGGCTCCATCTCTGTCTCTGTCTCAGTCTCAGTCTCTGTCTCTGTCTCAGTCTCTGTCTCTGTCTCTGTCTCTGTCCCTGTCTCCATCTCTGTCCCCGTCTGTGTCTCCGTCTCCGTCTCTGTCTCTGTCTCTGTCTCTGTCTCTGTCTCTGTCTCTGTCTCTGTCTCTGTCTCTGTCTCTGTCTCTGTCTCTGTCTCTGTCTCTGTCTCTGTCTCTGTCTCGGTCTCTGTCTGTGTCTCTGTCTCTGTCTCTGCCTCTGTCTCTGTCCATGTCTCTGCTCCGTCTCCGTCTCTGTCTCTGCCTCCATCTCTGTCTCCGTCTCAGTCTCTGTCTCTGTCTTTGTCTCTGTCTCTGACTCTCTCCCTGTCCCTGTCTCTGTCTCCGTCTCTGTCTCTGTCTCTGTCTCTGTCTCTGTCTCTGTCTCTGTCTCTGTCTCTGTCTCTGTCTCCGTCTTTGTCTCTGTCTTTGTCTCCATCTTTGTCTCTGTCTTTGTCTCCGTGTTTGTCGCCGTCTTTGTCTCCGTCTTCGTCTTCCTCTTCGTCTGCGTCATTGTCTCCGTCTTTGTCTACGTCTTTGTCTACGTCTTTGTCACCGTCTTTGTCTCCGTCTTTGTCTCCGTCCATGTCTCCTGCCCCTTTGTCTCGGTCTTTGTCTCATGCACCTGTGTCTCTGTCTCTGTCTCTGTCTCTGTCTTTGTCTCTGTCTCTGTCTCTGGCTCCATCTCTGTCTCTGTCTCAGTCTCAGTCTCTGTCTCTGTCTCAGTCTCTGTCTCTGTCTCTGTCTCTGTCTCTGTCTCTGTCTCCATCTCTGTCCCCGTCTCTGTCTCCGTCTCCGTCTCTGTCTCTGTCTCTGTCTCTGTCTCTGTCTCTGTCTCTGTCTCTGTCTCTGTCTCTGTCTCTGTCTCTGTCTCTGTCTCTGTCTCTGTCTCTGTCTCTGTCTCTGTCTCTGTCTCTGTCTCTGTCTCTGTCTCGGTCTCTGTCTGTGTCTCTGTCTCTGTCTCTGCCTCTGTCTCTGTCCATGTCTCTGCTCCGTCTCCGCCTCTGTCTCTGTCCCCGTCTCTGTCTCCGTCTCCGTCTCTGTCTCTGTCTCTGTCTCTGTCTCTGTCTCTGTCTCTGTCTCCATCTCTGTATCTGTCTCCGTCCATGTCTCCTGCCCCTCAGTCTCGGTCTTTGTCTCATGCGCCTCTGTCTCTGTGTGTGTCTATGTCTCTGTCTCTGCCTCTGTATCGGGCTCTGTCCCGGTCCCTGTCTCTGTCTCTGACTCTGTCCCTGTCTCTGTCTTTGTCTCTGTCTCTGTCTCTGGCTCCATCTCTGTCTCTGTCTCAGTCTCAATCTCTGTCTCTGTCTCAGTCTCTGTCTCTGTCTCTGTCTCTGTCCCTGTCTCCATCTCTGTCCCCGTCTGTGTCTCCGTCTCCGTCTCTGTCTCTGTCTCTGTCTCTGTCTCTGTCTCTGTCTCTGTCTCTGTCTCTGTCTCTGTCTCTGTCTCTGTCTCTGTCTCTGTCTCTGTCTCTGTCTCTGTCTCTGTCTCTGTCTCGGTCTCTGTCTGTGTCTCTGTCTCTGTCTCTGCCTCTGTCTCTGTCCATGTCTCTGCTCCGTCTCCGTCTCTGTCTCTGGCTCCATCTCTGTCTCCGTCTCAGTCTCTGTCTCTGTCTTTGTCTCTGTCTCTGACTCTCTCCCTGTCCCTGTCTCTGTCTCCGTCTCTGTCTCTGTCTCTGTCTCTGTCTCTGTCTCTGTCTCTGTCTCTGTCTCTGTCTCTGTCTCTGTCTCTGTCTCTGTCTCCGTCTTTGTCTCTGTCTTTGTCTCCATCTTTGTCTCTGTCTTTGTCTCCGTCTTTGTCGCCGTCTTTGTCTCCGTCGTCGTCTTCCTCTTCGTCTGCGTCATTGTCTCCGTCTTTGTCTACGTCTTTGTCTACGTCTTTGTCACCGTCTTTGTCTCCGTCTTTGTCTCCGTCCATGTCTCCTGCCCCTTTGTCTCGGTCTTTGTCTCATGCACCTGTGTCTCTGTCTCTGTCTCTGTCTCTGTCTCTGCCTCCATCTCTGTCTCTGTCTCTGTCTCTGTCTCTGTCTCTGTCTCTGTCTCTGTCTCTGTCTCTGTCTCTGTCTCTGTCTCTGTCTCTGTCTCTGTCTCTGTCTCTGTCTCTGTCTCTGTCTCTGTCTCTGTCTCTGTCTCTGTCTCTGCCTCTGTCTCTGTCCATGTCTCTGTCCATGTTTCTGCTCCGTCTCCGTCTCTGTCTCTGTCTCTGTCTCTGGCTCCATCTCTGTCTCTGTCTCTGTCTCTGTCTCTGTCTCTGTCTCTGTCTCTGTTTCTGTCTCTGTCTCTGTCTCTGTCTCTGTCTCTGTCTCTGTCTCTGTCTCAGTCTCTGTCTCTGTCTCTGTCTCTGTCTCTGTCTCTGTCTCTGTCTCTGTCTCTGTCTCTGTCTCTGTCTCTGTCTCTGTCTCTGTCTCTGTCTCTGTCTTTGTCTCTGTCCTCGTCTCTGTCTCCGTCTCCGTCTCTGTCTCTGTCTCTGTCTCTGTCTCTGTCTCCATCTCTGTCTCTGTCTCTGTCTCTGTCTCTGTCTCTGTCTCCATCTCTGTCTCTGTCTCCGTCGCTGTCTCTGTCTCTGTCTCTGCCTCTGCCTCTGTCTCTGTCCCTGTCTCTGTCTCCGTCACCGTCTCTGTCTCTGTCTCTGTCTCTGTCTCTGTCTCTGTCTCTGTCTCTGTGCCTGTCTCTGTCCCCGTCTCTGTCTCCGTCTCCGTCTCTGTCTCTGTCTCTGTCTCTGTCCCTGTCTCTGTCTCTGTCTCTGTCTCCATCTCTGTCTCTGTCTCTGTCTCTGTCTCTGTCTCTGTCTCCATCTCTGTCTCTGTCTCTGTCGCTGTCTCTGTCTCTGTCTCTGCCTCTGCCTCTGTCTCTGTCCCTGTCTCTGTTTCCGTCACCGTCTCTGTCTCTGTCTCTGTCTCTGTCTCTGTCTCTGTCTCTGTCTCTGTCTCTGTCTCTGTGCCTGTCTCTGTCCCCGTCTCTGTCTCCGTCTCCGTCTCTGTCTCTGTCTCTGTCTCTGTCTCTGTCTCTGTCTCTGTCTCTGTCTCCATCTCTGTCTCTGTCTCTGTCTCTGCCTCTGTCTCTGTCTCTGGCTCCATCTCTGTCTCTGCCTCTGTCTCTGTCTCTGTCTCTGCCTCTGTCTCTGTCTCTGTCTCCGTCTCTGTCTCTGTCCCTATCTCTGTCTCTGTCTCTGTTCCCGTCTCTGTCTCCGCCTCTGCCTCTGTCTCTGTCTCCGTCTTTGTCTCCGTCTTTGTCTCCGTCGTCGTCTTCCTCTACGTCTCCGCCTTTGTCTCCGTCTTTGTCACCGTGTTTGTCTCCGTCTTTGTCTCCGTCTTTGTATACGTCTTTGTCTACGTCTTTGTCACCGTCCGTGTCTCTGTCTTTGTCTCCGTCCTCGTCATCCTCTTTGTCTCCGTCTTTGTCTCCGTCTTTGTCTCCGTCCTCGTCTTCCTCTTCGTCTCCGCCTTTGTCTCCGTCTTTGTCACCGTCTTTGTCTCATGCTCCTCTGTCTCTGTCTGTGTCTATGTCTCTGTCTCTGTCTCTGTCTCTGTCTCTGTCTCCATCTCCTTCGCTGTCTCTGCCGCTGTCTCTGTCTCTGTCTCTACCTCTGTCTCTGTCCCTGTCTCTGTCTCCGTCTCCGTCTCCGTCCTTGTCTCTGTCTCTGTCTCTGGCTCCATCTCTGTCTCTGTCTCAGTCTCAGTCTCTGTCTCTGTCTCTGTCTCTGTCTCTGTCTCTGTCTCTGTCTCTGTCTCTGTCTCTGTCTCTGTCTCTGTCTCTGTCTCTGTCTCTGTCTCTGTCTCTGTCTCTGTCTCTGTCTCTGTCTCTGTCTCTGTCTCTGTCTCTGTCTCTGTCTCTGTCTCGGTCTCTGTCGCTGTCTCTGTCTCTGTCTCTGCCTCTGCCTCTGTCTCTGTCCCTGTCTCTGTCTCCGTCACCGTCTCTGTCTCTGTCTCTGTCTCTGTCTCTGTCTCTGTCTCTGTCCTCGTCTCTGTCTCCGTCTCCGTCTCTGTCTCTGTCTCTGTCTCTGTCTCTGTCTCCATCTCTGTCTCTGTCTCTGTCTCTGTCTCTGTCTCCGTCTCTGTCTCTGTCTCTGTCGCTGTCTCTGTCTCTGTCTCTGCCTCTGTCTCTGTCCCTGTCTCTGTCTCCGTCTCCGTCTTTGTCTCTGTCTCTCTCTCTGGCTCCATCTCTGTCTCTGTCTCAGTCTCAGTCTCTGTATCTGTCTCTGTCTCTGTCTCTGTCTCTGTCTCAGTCTCTGTCTCTGTCTCTGTCTCTGTCCCTGTCTCTGTCTCTGTCCCCGTCTCTGTCTCCGTCTCCGTCTCTGTCTCTGTCTCTGTCTCTGTCTCCATCTCTGTCCCCGTCTCTGTCTCCGTCTCTGTCTCTGTCTCTGTCTCTGTCTCTGTCTCTGTCTCTGTCCCCGTCTCTGTCTCCGTCCCCGCTCTGTCTCAGTCTCAGTCTCTGTCTCTGTCTCAGTTTCTGTCTCTGTCTCTGTCTCTGTCTCCACCTCTGTCTCTGTCTCTGTCTCTGTCTCTGTCTCTGTCTCTGTCTCTGTCTCTGTCTCTGTCTCTGTCTCTGTCTCTGTCTCTGTCCCTGTCTCGGTCTCTGTCTCTGTCTCTGTCTCTGCCTCTGTCTCTGTCCATGTCTCTGTCCATGTCTCTGCTCCGTCTCCGTCTCTGTCTCTCTCTCTGGCTCCATCTCTGTCTCTGTCTCAGTCTCAGTCTCTGTATCTGTCTCTGTCTCTGTCTCTGTCTCTGTCTCAGTCTCTGTCTCTGTCTCTGTCTCTGTCCCTGTCTCTGTCTCTGTCCCCGTCTCTGTCTCCGTCTCCGTCTCTGTCTCTGTCTCTGTCTCTGTCTCCATCTCTGTCCCCGTCTCTGTCTCCGTCTCTGTCTCTGTCTCTGTCTCTGTCTCTGTCTCTGTCTCTGTCCCCGTCTCTGTCTCCGTCCCCGCTCTGTCTCAGTCTCAGTCTCTGTCTCTGTCTCAGTTTCTGTCTCTGTCTCTGTCTCTGTCTCCACCTCTGTCTCTGTCTCTGTCTCTGTCTCTGTCTCTGTCTCTGTCTCTGTCTCTGTCTCTGTCTCTGTCTCTGTCTCTGTCTCTGTCCCTGTCTCGGTCTCTGTCTCTGTCTCTGTCTCTGCCTCTGTCTCTGTCCATGTCTCTGTCCATGTCTCTGCTCCGTCTCCGTCTCTGTCTCTGTCTCTGGCTCCATCTCTGTCTCTGTCTCAGTCTCTGTCTCTGTCTCTGTCCCTGTCCCTGTCTCTGTCTCTGTCTCTGTCTCTGTCTCTGTCTCTGTCTCTGTCTCTGTCTCTGTCTCTGTATCTGTCTCTGTCTCTGTCTCTGTCTCTGTCTCTGTCTCTGTCTCTGTCTCTGTCTCTGTCTCTGTCTCCGTCTCTGTCTCTGTCTTTGTCTCCATCTTTGTCTCCGTCTTTGTCTGCGTCTTTGTCTACGTCTTTGGCTACGTCTTTGTCATCGTCTTTGTCTCCGTCCCTGTCTCCTGGCTCTTTGTCTCGGTTTTTGTCTCATGCACCTGTGTCTCTGTCTCTGTCTCTGTCTCTGTCTCTGTCTCTATATTACACTCTGTCTCCGTCTTTGTCTTCGTCTTTGTCTCCGTCTTTGTCTCCGTCTTTGCCTCCGTCTTTGTCTTCGTCTTAGTCTCCGTCATTGTCTCTGTCTTTGTCTCCGTCTTTGTGCCTGTCTTTGTCTCCATACTTGTCACCGCCTTTGTCCCTGTATTTGTCTCCGTCTGTGTCTCCATATTTGTCTCCGTCTTTGGCTCCGTCCTTGCCTCCGTCTTTGTCTACGTCTTTGTCTCCGTCTTTGTCTCCGTCCATGTATCCTGCCCCTCTGTCTCGGTCTTTGTCTCATGCGCGTCTCTCTCTGTCTCTGTCTCTGTCTGTGTCTCTGTCTCTGTCTCTGTTTCTGTCTCTGTCTCTGTCTCTGTGCCTGTCTCTGTCTCTGTCTCTGCCTCTGTCTCTGTCCCCGTCTCTGTCTCCGTCTCCGTCTCTGTCTCTGTCTCTGTCTCTGCCTCTGTCTCTGTCCCTGTCTCTGTCTCCGTCTCCGTCTCTGTCTCTGTCTCTGTCTCTGTGCCTGTCTCTGTCTCTGCCTCTGTCTCTGTCCCCGTCTCTGTCTCCGTCTCCGTCTCTGTCTCTGTCTCTGTCTCTGTCTCTGTCTCTGTCTCTGTCTCTGTCTCCATCTCTGTATCTGTCTCCGTCCATGTCTCCTGCCCCTCAGTCTCGGTCTTTGTCTCATGCGCCTCTGTCTCTGTCTGTGTCTATGTCTCTGTCTCTGCCTCTGTATCGGGCTCTGTCCCGGTCCCTGTCTCTGTCTCTGTCTCTGTCCCTGTCTCTGTCTTTGTCTCTGTCTCTGTCTCTGGCTCCATCTCTGTCTCTGTCTCAGTCTCAGTCTCTGTCTCTGTCTCAGTCTCTGTCTCTGTCTCTGTCTCTGTCTCTGTCTCTGTCTCTGTCTCCATCTCTGTCCCCGTCTCTGTCTCCGTCTCCGTCTCTGTCTCTGTCTCTGTCTCTGTCTCTGTCTCTGTCTCTGTCTCTGTCTCTGTCTCTGTCTCTGTCTCTGTCTCTGTCTCTGTCTCTGTCTCTGTCTCTGTCTCTGTCTCTGTCTCGGTCTCTGTCTGTGTCTCTGTCTCTGTCTCTGCCTCTGTCTCTGTCCATGTCTCTGCTCCGTCTCCGCCTCTGTCTCTGTCCCCGTCTCCGTCTCTGTCTCTGTCTCTGTCTCTGTCTCTGTCTCTGTCTCTGTCTCTGTCTCTGTCTCCATCTCTGTATCTGTCTCCGTCCATGTCTCCTGCCCCTCAGTCTCGGTCTTTGTCTCATGCGCCTCTGTCTCTGTGTGTGTCTATGTCTCTGTCTCTGCCTCTGTATCGGGCTCTGTCCCGGTCCCTGTCTCTGTCTCTGTCTCTGTCCCTGTCTCTGTCTTTGTCTCTGTCTCTGTCTCTGGCTCCATCTCTGTCTCTGTCTCAGTCTCAGTCTCTGTCTCTGTCTCAGTCTCTGTCTCTGTCTCTGTCTCTGTCCCTGTCTCCATCTCTGTCCCCGTCTGTGTCTCCGTCTCCGTCTCTGTCTCTGTCTCTGTCTCTGTCTCTGTCTCTGTCTCTGTCTCTGTCTCTGTCTCTGTCTCTGTCTCTGTCTCTGTCTCTGTCTCTGTCTCTGTCTCTGTCTCTGTCTCGGTCTCTGTCTGTGTCTCTGTCTCTGTCTCTGCCTCTGTCTCTGTCCATGTCTCTGCTCCGTCTCCGTCTCTGTCTCTGCCTCCATCTCTGTCTCCGTCTCAGTCTCTGTCTCTGTCTTTGTCTCTGTCTCTGACTCTCTCCCTGTCCCTGTCTCTGTCTCCGTCTCTGTCTCTGTCTCTGTCTCTGTCTCTGTCTCTGTCTCTGTCTCTGTCTCTGTCTCTGTCTCCGTCTTTGTCTCTGTCTTTGTCTCCATCTTTGTCTCTGTCTTTGTCTCCGTGTTTGTCGCCGTCTTTGTCTCCGTCTTCGTCTTCCTCTTCGTCTGCGTCATTGTCTCCGTCTTTGTCTACGTCTTTGTCTACGTCTTTGTCACCGTCTTTGTCTCCGTCTTTGTCTCCGTCCATGTCTCCTGCCCCTTTGTCTCGGTCTTTGTCTCATGCACCTGTGTCTCTGTCTCTGTCTCTGTCTCTGTCTTTGTCTCTGTCTCTGTCTCTGGCTCCATCTCTGTCTCTGTCTCAGTCTCAGTCTCTGTCTCTGTCTCAGTCTCTGTCTCTGTCTCTGTCTCTGTCTCTGTCTCTGTCTCCATCTCTGTCCCCGTCTCTGTCTCCGTCTCCGTCTCTGTCTCTGTCTCTGTCTCTGTCTCTGTCTCTGTCTCTGTCTCTGTCTCTGTCTCTGTCTCTGTCTCTGTCTCTGTCTCTGTCTCTGTCTCTGTCTCTGTCTCTGTCTCTGTCTCTGTCTCTGTCTCTGTCTCGGTCTCTGTCTGTGTCTCTGTCTCTGTCTCTGCCTCTGTCTCTGTCCATGTCTCTGCTCCGTCTCCGCCTCTGTCTCTGTCCCCGTCTCTGTCTCCGTCTCCGTCTCTGTCTCTGTCTCTGTCTCTGTCTCTGTCTCTGTCTCTGTCTCCATCTCTGTATCTGTCTCCGTCCATGTCTCCTGCCCCTCAGTCTCGGTCTTTGTCTCATGTGCCTCTGTCTCTGTGTGTGTCTATGTCTCTGTCTCTGCCTCTGTATCGGGCTCTGTCCCGGTCCCTGTCTCTGTCTCTGTCTCTGTCCCTGTCTCTGTCTTTGTCTCTGTCTCTGTCTCTGGCTCCATCTCTGTCTCTGTCTCAGTCTCAATCTCTGTCTCTGTCTCAGTCTCTGTCTCTGTCTCTGTCTCTGTCCCTGTCTCCATCTCTGTCCCCGTCTGTGTCTCCGTCTCCGTCTCTGTCTCTGTCTCTGTCTCTGTCTCTGTCTCTGTCTCTGTCTCTGTCTCTGTCTCTGTCTCTGTCTCTGTCTCTGTCTCTGTCTCTGTCTCTGTCTCTGTCTCTGTCTCTGTCTCGGTCTCTGTCTGTGTCTCTGTCTCTGTCTCTGCCTCTGTCTCTGTCCATGTCTCTGCTCCGTCTCCGTCTCTGTCTCTGGCTCCATCTCTGTCTCCGTCTCAGTCTCTGTCTCTGTCTTTGTCTCTGTCTCTGACTCTCTCCCTGTCCCTGTCTCTGTCTCCGTCTCTGTCTCTGTCTCTGTCTCTGTCTCTGTCTCTGTCTCTGTCTCTGTCTCTGTCTCTGTCTCTGTCTCTGTCTCTGTCTCTGTCTCTGTCTCCGTCTTTGTCTCTGTCTTTGTCTCCATCTTTGTCTCTGTCTTTGTCTCCGTCTTTGTCGCCGTCTTTGTCTCCGTCGTCGTCTTCCTCTTCGTCTGCGTCATTGTCTCCGTCTTTGTCTACGTCTTTGTCTACGTCTTTGTCACCGTCTTTGTCTCCGTCTTTGTCTCCGTCCATGTCTCCTGCCCCTTTGTCTCGGTCTTTGTCTCATGCACCTGTGTCTCTGTCTCTGTCTCTGTCTCTGTCTCTGCCTCCATCTCTGTCTCTGTCTCTGTCTCTGTCTCTGTCTCTGTCTCTGTCTCTGTCTCTGTCTCTGTCTCTGTCTCTGTCTCTGTCTCTGTCTCTGTCTCTGTCTCTGTCTCTGTCTCTGTCTCTGTCTCTGTCTCTGTCTCTGTCTCTGTCTCTGTCTCTGTCTCTGTCTCTGTCTCTGTCTCTGTCTCTGCCTCTGTCTCTGTCCATGTCTCTGTCCATGTTTCTGCTCCGTCTCCGTCTCTGTCTCTGTCTCTGTCTCTGGCTCCATCTCTGTCTCTGTCTCTGTCTCTGTCTCTGTCTCTGTCTCTGTCTCTGTTTCTGTCTCTGTCTCTGTCTCTGTCTCTGTCTCTGTCTCTGTCTCTGTCTCAGTCTCTGTCTCTGTCTCTGTCTCTGTCTCTGTCTCTGTCTCTGTCTCTGTCTCTGTCTCTGTCTCTGTCTCTGTCTCTGTCTCTGTCTCTGTCTCTGTCTCTGTCTCTGTCTCTGTCTTTGTCTCTGTCCTCGTCTCTGTCTCCGTCTCCGTCTCTGTCTCTGTCTCTGTCTCTGTCTCTGTCTCCATCTCTGTCTCTGTCTCTGTCTCTGTCTCTGTCTCTGTCTCCATCTCTGTCTCTGTCTCCGTCGCTGTCTCTGTCTCTGTCTCTGCCTCTGCCTCTGTCTCTGTCCCTGTCTCTGTCTCCGTCACCGTCTCTGTCTCTGTCTCTGTCTCTGTCTCTGTCTCTGTCTCTGTCTCTGTGCCTGTCTCTGTCCCCGTCTCTGTCTCCGTCTCCGTCTCTGTCTCTGTCTCTGTCTCTGTCTCTGTCTCTGTCTCTGTCTCCATCTCTGTCTCTGTCTCTGTCTCTGTCTCTGTCTCTGTCTCCATCTCTGTCTCTGTCTCTGTCGCTGTCTCTGTCTCTGTCTCTGCCTCTGCCTCTGTCTCTGTCCCTGTCTCTGTCTCCGTCACCGTCTCTGTCTCTGTCTCTGTCTCTGTCTCTGTCTCTGTCTCTGTGCCTGTCTCTGTCCCCGTCTCTGTCTCCGTCTCCGTCTCTGTCTCTGTCTCTGTCTCTGTCTCTGCCTCTGTCTCTGTCTCTGTCTCCGTCTCTGTCTCTGTCCCTATCTCTGTCTCTGTCTCTGTTCCCGTCTCTGTCTCCGCCTCTGCCTCTGTCTCTGTCTCCGTCTTTGTCTCCGTCTTTGTCTCCGTCGTCGTCTTCCTCTACGTCTCCGCCTTTGTCTCCGTCTTTGTCACCGTGTTTGTCTCCGTCTTTGTCTCCGTCTTTGTATACGTCTTTGTCTACGTCTTTGTCACCGTCCGTGTCTCTGTCTTTGTCTCCGTCCTCGTCATCCTCTTTGTCTCCGTCTTTGTCTCCGTCTTTGTCTCCGTCCTCGTCTTCCTCTTTGTCTCCGCCTTTGTCTCCGTCTTTGTCACCGTCTTTGTCTCATGCTCCTCTGTCTCTGTCTGTGTCTATGTCTCTGTCTCTGTCTCTGTCTCTGTCTCTGTCTCCATCTCCTTCGCTGTCTCTGCCGCTGTCTCTGTCTCTGTCTCTACCTCTGTCTCTGTCCCTGTCTCTGTCTCCGTCTCCGTCTCCGTCCTTGTCTCTGTCTCTGTCTCTGGCTCCATCTCTGTCTCTGTCTCAGTCTCAGTCTCTGTCTCTGTCTCTGTCTCTGTCTCTGTCTCTGTCTCTGTCTCTGTCTCTGTCTCTGTCTCTGTCTCTGTCTTTGTCTCTGTCCTCGTCTCTGTCTCCGTCTCCGTCTCTGTCTCTGTCTCTGTCTCTGTCTCTGTCTCCATCTCTGTCTCTGTCTCTGTCTCTGTCTCTGTCTCTGTCACCATCTCTGTCTCTGTCTCCGTCGCTGTCTCTGTCTCTGTCTCTGCCTCTGCCTCTGTCTCTGTCCCTGTCTCTGTCTCCGTCACCGTCTCTGTCTCTGTCTCTGTCTCTGTCTCTGTCTCTGTCTCTGTCTCTGTCTCTGTGCCTGTCTCTGTCCCCGTCTCTGTCTCCGTCTCCGTCTCTGTCTCTGTCTCTGTCTCTGTCCCTGTCTCTGTCTCTGTCTCTGTCTCCATCTCTGTCTCTGTCTCTGTCTCTGTCTCTGTCTCTGTCTCCATCTCTGTCTCTGTCTCTGTCGCTGTCTCTGTCTCTGTCTCTGCCTCTGCCTCTGTCTCTGTCCCTGTCTCTGTTTCCGTCACCGTCTCTGTCTCTGTCTCTGTCTCTGTCTCTGTCTCTGTCTCTGTGCCTGTCTCTGTCCCCGTCTCTGTCTCCGTCTCCGTCTCTGTCTCTGTCTCTGTCTCTGTCTCTGTCTCTGTCTCTGTCTCTGTCTCCATCTCTGTCTCTGTCTCTGTCTCTGCCTCTGTCTCTGTCTCTGGCTCCATCTCTGTCTCTGCCTCTGTCTCTGTCTCTGTCTCTGCCTCTGTCTCTGTCTCTGTCTCCGTCTCTGTCTCTGTCCCTATCTCTGTCTCTGTCTCTGTTCCCGTCTCTGTCTCCGCCTCTGCCTCTGTCTCTGTCTCCGTCTTTGTCTCCGTCTTTGTCTCCGTCGTCGTCTTCCTCTACGTCTCCGCCTTTGTCTCCGTCTTTGTCACCGTGTTTGTCTCCGTCTTTGTCTCCGTCTTTGTATACGTCTTTGTCTACGTCTTTGTCACCGTCCGTGTCTCTGTCTTTGTCTCCGTCCTCGTCATCCTCTTTGTCTCCGTCTTTGTCTCCGTCTTTGTCTCCGTCCTCGTCTTCCTCTTCGTCTCCGCCTTTGTCTCCGTCTTTGTCACCGTCTTTGTCTCATGCTCCTCTGTCTCTGTCTGTGTCTATGTCTCTGTCTCTGTCTCTGTCTCTGTCTCTGTCTCCATCTCCTTCGCTGTCTCTGCCGCTGTCTCTGTCTCTGTCTCTACCTCTGTCTCTGTCCCTGTCTCTGTCTCCGTCTCCGTCTCCGTCCTTGTCTCCGTCTCCGTCCTTGTCTCTGTCTCTGTCTCTGGCTCCATCTCTGTCTCTGTCTCAGTCTCAGTCTCTGTCTCTGTCTCTGTCTCTGTCTCTGTCTCTGTCTCTGTCTCTGTCTCTGTCTCTGTCTCTGTCTCTGTCTCTGTCTCTGTCTCTGTCTCTGTCTCTGTCTCTGTCTCTGTTTCTGTCTCTGTCTCTGTCTCTGTCTCTGTCTCTGTCTCGGTCTCTGTCGCTGTCTCTGTCTCTGTCTCTGCCTCTGCCTCTGTCTCTGTCCCTGTCTCTGTCTCCGTCACCGTCTCTGTCTCTGTCTCTGTCTCTGTCTCTGTCTCTGTCTCTGTCTCTGTGCCTGTCTCTGTCCCCGTCTCTGTCTCCGTCTCCGTCTCTGTCTCTGTCTCTGTCTCTGTCTCTGTCTCTGTCTCTGTCTCCATCTCTGTCTCTGTCTCTGTCTCTGCCTCTGTCTCTGTCTCTGGCTCCATCTCTGTCTCTGCCTCTGTCTCTGTCTCTGTCTCTGCCTCTGTCTCTGTCTCTGTCTCCGTCTCTGTCTCTGTCCCTATCTCTGTCTCTGTCTCTGTTCCCGTCTCTGTCTCCGCCTCTGCCTCTATCTCTGTCTCCGTCTTTGTCTCCGTCTTTGTCTCCGTCGTCGTCTTCCTCTTTGTCTCCGTCTTTGTCTCCGTCTTTGTCTCCGTCCTCGTCTTCCTCTTCGTCTCCGCCTTTGTCTCCGTCTTTGTCACCGTCTTTGTCTCATGCTCCTCTGTCTCTGTCTGTGTCTATGTCTCTGTCTCTGTCTCTGTCTCTGTCTCCATCTCCTTCGCTGTCTCTGCCGCTGTCTCTGTCTCGGTCTCTACCTCTGTCTCTGTCCCTGTCTCTGTCTCCGTCACCGTCTCCGTCCTTGTCTCTGTCTCTGTCTCTGGCTCCATCTCTGTCTCTGTCTCAGTCTCTGTCTCTGTCTCTGTCTCTGTCTCTGTCTCTGTCTCTGTCTCTGTCTCTGTCTCTGTCTCTGTCTCTGTCTCTGTCTCTGTCTCTGTCTCTGTCTCTGTCTCTGTCTCTGTCTCTGTCTCTGTCTCTGTCTCTGTCTCTGTCTCTGTCTCTGTCTCTGTCTCTGTCTCTGTCTCTGTCTCTGTCTCTGTCTCTGTCTCTGTCTCTGTCTCTGTCTCTGTCTTTGTCTCTGTCCTCGTCTCTGTCTCTGTCTCTGTCTCTGTCTCTGCCTCTGTCTCTGTCTCTGTCTCTGTCCTCGTCTCTGTCTCCGTCTCCGTCTCTGTCTCTGTCTCTGTCTCTGTCTCTGTCTCCATCTCTGTCTCTGTCTCCGTCTCCGTCTCTGTCTCTGTCTCTGTCTCTGTCTCCATCTCTGTCCCCGTCTCTGTCTCCGTCTCTGTCTCTGTCTCTGTCTCTGTCTCTGTCTCTGTCTCTGTCTCTGTCTCTGTCCCCGTCTCTGTCTCCGTCTCCGTCTCTGTCTCAGTCTCAGTCTCTGTCTCTGTCTCAGTCACTGTCTCTGTCTCTGTCTCTGTCTCCATCTCTGTCTCTGTCTCTGTCTCTGTCTCTGTCTCTGTCTCTGTCTCTGTCTCTGTCTCTGTCTCTGTCTCTGTCTCTGTCCCTGTCTCGGTCTCTGTCTCTGTCTCTGTCTCTGTCTCTGTCTCTGTCTCTGTCCCTGTCCCTGTCTCTGTCTCTGTCTCTGTCTCTGTCTCTGTCTCTGTCTCTGTCTCTGTCTCTGTCTCTGTCTCTGTCTCTGTCTCTGTCTCCGTCTCTGTCTCTGTCTCTGTCTCTGTCTCTGTCTCTGTCTCTGTCTCCGTCTTTGTCTCTGTCTTTGTCTCCATCTTTGTCTCCGTCTTTGTCTCCGTCTTTGTCTACGTCTTTGGCTACGTCTTTGTCATCGTCTTTGTCTCCGTCCATGTCTCCTGGCTCTTTGTCTCGGTCTTTGTCTCATGCACCTGTGTCTCTGTCTCTGTCTCTGTCTCAGTCTCTGTCTCTGTCTCTGTCTCTGTCCCTGCCTCTGTCTCTGTCCCCGTCTCTGTCTCCGTCTCCGTCTCTGTCTCTGTCTCTGTCTCTGTCTCCATCTCTGTCCCCGTCTCTGTCTCCGTCTCTGTCTCTGTCTCTGTCTCTGCCTCTGTCTCTGTCTCTGTCTCTGTCTCTGTCTCTGCCTCTGTCTCTGTCTCGGTCTCTGTCTGTGTCTCTGTCTCTGTCTCTGCCTCTGTCTCTGTCCATGTCTCTGCTCCGTCTCCGCCTCTGTCTCTGTCCCCGTCTCTGTCTCCGTCTCCGTCTCTGTCTCTGTCTCTGTCTCTGTCTCTGTCTCTGTCTCTGTCTCCATCTCTGTATCTGTCTCCGTCCATGTCTCCTGCCCCTCAGTCTCGGTCTTTGTCTCATGCGCCTCTGTCTCTGTGTGTGTCTATGTCTCTGTCTCTGCCTCTGTATCGGGCTCTGTCCCGGTCCCTGTCTCTGTCTCTGTCTCTGTCCCTGTCTCTGTCTTTGTCTCTGTCTCTGTCTCTGGCTCCATCTCTGTCTCTGTCTCAGTCTCAGTCTCTGTCTCTGTCTCAGTCTCTGTCTCTGTCTCTGTCTCTGTCCCTGTCTCCATCTCTGTCCCCGTCTGTGTCTCCGTCTCCGTCTCTGTCTCTGTCTCTGTCTCTGTCTCTGTCTCTGTCTCTGTCTCTGTCTCTGTCTCTGTCTCTGTCTCTGTCTCTGTCTCTGTCTCTGTCTCTGTCTCTGTCTCTGTCTCTGTCTCGGTCTCTGTCTGTGTCTCTGTCTCTGTCTCTGCCTCTGTCTCTGTCCATGTCTCTGCTCCGTCTCCGTCTCTGTCTCTGGCTCCATCTCTGTCTCCGTCTCAGTCTCTGTCTCTGTCTTTGTCTCTGTCTCTGACTCTCTCCCTGTCCCTGTCTCTGTCTCCGTCTCTGTCTCTGTCTCTGTCTCTGTCTCTGTCTCTGTCTCTGTCTCTGTCTCTGTCTCCGTCTTTGTCTCTGTCTTTGTCTCCATCTTTGTCTCTGTCTTTGTCTCCGTCTTTGTCGCCGTCTTTGTCTCCGTCGTCGTCTTCCTCTTCGTCTGCGTCATTGTCTCCGTCTTTGTCTACGTCTTTGTCTACGTCTTTGTCACCGTCTTTGTCTCCGTCTTTGTCTCCGTCCATGTCTCCTGCCCCTTTGTCTCGGTCTTTGTCTCATGCACCTGTGTCTCTGTCTCTGTCTCTGTCTCTGTCTCTGTCTCTGCCTCCATCTCTGTCTCTGTCTCTGTCTCTGTCTCTGTCTCTGTCTCTGTCTCTGTCTCTGTCTCTGTCTCTGTCTCTGTCTCTGTCTCTGTCTCTGTCTCTGTCTCTGTCTCTGTCTCTGTCTCTGTCTCTGTCTCTGTCTCTGTCTCTGTCTCTGTCTCTGTCTCTGTCTCTGTCTCTGTCTCTGTCTCTGTCTCTGTCTCTGCCTCTGTCTCTGTCCATGTCTCTGTCCATGTTTCTGCTCCGTCTCCGTCTCTGTCTCTGTCTCTGTCTCTGTCTCTGGCTCCATCTCTGTCTCTGTCTCTGTCTCTGTCTCTGTCTCTGTCTCTGTCTCTGTTTCTGTCTCTGTCTCTGTCTCTGTCTCTGTCTCTGTCTCTGTCTCTGTCTCAGTCTCTGTCTCTGTCTCTGTCTCTGTCTCTGTCTCTGTCTCTGTCTCTGTCTCTGTCTCTGTCTCTGTCTCTGTCTCTGTCTCTGTCTCTGTCTCTGTCTCTGTCTCTGTCTTTGTCTCTGTCCTCGTCTCTGTCTCCGTCTCCGTCTCTGTCTCTGTCTCTGTCTCTGTCTCTGTCTCCATCTCTGTCTCTGTCTCTGTCTCTGTCTCTGTATCTGTCTCCATCTCTGTCTCTGTCTCTGTCGCTGTCTCTGTCTCTGTCTCTGCCTCTGCCTCTGTCTCTGTCCCTGTCTCTGTCTCCGTCACCGTCTCTGTCTCTGTCTCTGCCTCTGTCTCTGTCTCTGTCTCTGTGCCTGTCTCTGTCCCCGTCTCTGTCTCCGTCTCCGTCTCTGTCTCTGTCTCTGTCTCTGTCTCTGTCTCTGTCTCCATCTCTGTCTCTGTCTCTGTCTCTGTCTCTGTCTCTGTCTCCATCTCTGTCTCGGTCTCTGTCGCTGTCTCTGTCTCTGTCTCTGCCTCTGCCTCTGTCTCTGTCTCCATCTCTGTCTCTGTCTCTGTCTCTGCCTCTGTCTCTGTCTCTGGCTCCATCTCTGTCTCTGCCTCTGTCTCTGTCTCTGTCTCTGCCTCTGTCTCTGTCTCTGTCTCCGTCTCTGTCTCTGTCCCTATCTCTGTCTCTGTCTCTGTTCCCGTCTCTGTCTCCGCCTCTGCCTCTGTCTCTGTCTCCGTCTTTGTCTCCGTCTTTGTCTCCGTCGTCGTCTTCCTCTACGTCTCCGCCTTTGTCTCCGTCTTTGTCACCGTGTTTGTCTCCGTCTTTGTCTCCGTCTTTGTATACGTCTTTGTCTACGTCTTTGTCACCGTCCGTGTCTCTGTCTTTGTCTCCGTCCTCGTCATCCTCTTTGTCTCCGTCTTTGTCTCCGTCTTTGTCTCCGTCCTCGTCTTCCTCTTCGTCTCCGCCTTTGTCTCCGTCTTTGTCACCGTCTTTGTCTCATGCTCCTCTGTCTCTGTCTGTGTCTATGTCTCTGTCTCTGTCTCTGTCTCTGTCTCTGTCTCCATCTCCTTCGCTGTCTCTGCCGCTGTCTCTGTCTCTGTCTCTACCTCTGTCTCTGTCCCTGTCTCTGTCTCCGTCTCCGTCTCCGTCCTTGTCTCCGTCTCCGTCCTTGTCTCTGTCTCTGTCTCTGGCTCCATCTCTGTCTCTGTCTCAGTCTCAGTCTCTGTCTCTGTCTCTGTCTCTGTCTCTGTCTCTGTCTCTGTCTCTGTCTCTGTCTCTGTCTCTGTCTCTGTCTCTGTCTCTGTCTCTGTCTCTGTCTCTGTCTCTGTCTCTGTTTCTGTCTCTGTCTCTGTCTCTGTCTCTGTCTCTGTCTCGGTCTCTGTCGCTGTCTCTGTCTCTGTCTCTGCCTCTGCCTCTGTCTCTGTCCCTGTCTCTGTCTCCGTCACCGTCTCTGTCTCTGTCTCTGTCTCTGTCTCTGTCTCTGTCTCTGTCTCTGTGCCTGTCTCTGTCCCCGTCTCTGTCTCCGTCTCCGTCTCTGTCTCTGTCTCTGTCTCTGTCTCTGTCTCTGTCTCTGTCTCCATCTCTGTCTCTGTCTCTGTCTCTGCCTCTGTCTCTGTCTCTGGCTCCATCTCTGTCTCTGCCTCTGTCTCTGTCTCTGTCTCTGCCTCTGTCTCTGTCTCTGTCTCCGTCTCTGTCTCTGTCCCTATCTCTGTCTCTGTCTCTGTTCCCGTCTCTGTCTCCGCCTCTGCCTCTATCTCTGTCTCCGTCTTTGTCTCCGTCTTTGTCTCCGTCGTCGTCTTCCTCTTTGTCTCCGTCTTTGTCTCCGTCTTTGTCTCCGTCCTCGTCTTCCTCTTCGTCTCCGCCTTTGTCTCCGTCTTTGTCACCGTCTTTGTCTCATGCTCCTCTGTCTCTGTCTGTGTCTATGTCTCTGTCTCTGTCTCTGTCTCTGTCTCCATCTCCTTCGCTGTCTCTGCCGCTGTCTCTGTCTCGGTCTCTACCTCTGTCTCTGTCCCTGTCTCTGTCTCCGTCACCGTCTCCGTCCTTGTCTCTGTCTCTGTCTCTGGCTCCATCTCTGTCTCTGTCTCAGTCTCTGTCTCTGTCTCTGTCTCTGTCTCTGTCTCTGTCTCTGTCTCTGTCTCTGTCTCTGTCTCTGTCTCTGTCTCTGTCTCTGTCTCTGTCTCTGTCTCTGTCTCTGTCTCTGTCTCTGTCTCTGTCTCTGTCTCTGTCTCTGTCTCTGTCTCTGTCTCTGTCTCTGTCTCTGTCTCTGTCTCTGTCTCTGTCTCTGTCTCTGTCTCTGTCTTTGTCTCTGTCCTCGTCTCTGTCTCTGTCTCTGTCTCTGTCTCTGCCTCTGTCTCTGTCTCTGTCTCTGTCCTCGTCTCTGTCTCCGTCTCCGTCTCTGTCTCTGTCTCTGTCTCTGTCTCTGTCTCCATCTCTGTCTCTGTCTCCGTCTCCGTCTCTGTCTCTGTCTCTGTCTCTGTCTCCATCTCTGTCCCCGTCTCTGTCTCCGTCTCTGTCTCTGTCTCTGTCTCTGTCTCTGTCTCTGTCTCTGTCTCTGTCTCTGTCCCCGTCTCTGTCTCCGTCTCCGTCTCTGTCTCAGTCTCAGTCTCTGTCTCTGTCTCAGTCACTGTCTCTGTCTCTGTCTCTGTCTCCATCTCTGTCTCTGTCTCTGTCTCTGTCTCTGTCTCTGTCTCTGTCTCTGTCTCTGTCTCTGTCTCTGTCTCTGTCTCTGTCCCTGTCTCGGTCTCTGTCTCTGTCTCTGTCTCTGTCTCTGTCTCTGTCTCTGTCCCTGTCCCTGTCTCTGTCTCTGTCTCTGTCTCTGTCTCTGTCTCTGTCTCTGTCTCTGTCTCTGTCTCTGTCTCTGTCTCTGTCTCTGTCTCCGTCTCTGTCTCTGTCTCTGTCTCTGTCTCTGTCTCTGTCTCTGTCTCCGTCTTTGTCTCTGTCTTTGTCTCCATCTTTGTCTCCGTCTTTGTCTCCGTCTTTGTCTACGTCTTTGGCTACGTCTTTGTCATCGTCTTTGTCTCCGTCCATGTCTCCTGGCTCTTTGTCTCGGTCTTTGTCTCATGCACCTGTGTCTCTGTCTCTGTCTCTGTCTCAGTCTCTGTCTCTGTCTCTGTCTCTGTCCCTGCCTCTGTCTCTGTCCCCGTCTCTGTCTCCGTCTCCGTCTCTGTCTCTGTCTCTGTCTCTGTCTCCATCTCTGTCCCCGTCTCTGTCTCCGTCTCTGTCTCTGTCTCTGTCTCTGCCTCTGTCTCTGTCTCTGTCTCTGTCTCTGTCTCTGCCTCTGTCTCTGTCTCGGTCTCTGTCTGTGTCTCTGTCTCTGTCTCTGCCTCTGTCTCTGTCCATGTCTCTGCTCCGTCTCCGCCTCTGTCTCTGTCCCCGTCTCTGTCTCCGTCTCCGTCTCTGTCTCTGTCTCTGTCTCTGTCTCTGTCTCTGTCTCTGTCTCCATCTCTGTATCTGTCTCCGTCCATGTCTCCTGCCCCTCAGTCTCGGTCTTTGTCTCATGCGCCTCTGTCTCTGTGTGTGTCTATGTCTCTGTCTCTGCCTCTGTATCGGGCTCTGTCCCGGTCCCTGTCTCTGTCTCTGTCTCTGTCCCTGTCTCTGTCTTTGTCTCTGTCTCTGTCTCTGGCTCCATCTCTGTCTCTGTCTCAGTCTCAGTCTCTGTCTCTGTCTCAGTCTCTGTCTCTGTCTCTGTCTCTGTCCCTGTCTCCATCTCTGTCCCCGTCTGTGTCTCCGTCTCCGTCTCTGTCTCTGTCTCTGTCTCTGTCTCTGTCTCTGTCTCTGTCTCTGTCTCTGTCTCTGTCTCTGTCTCTGTCTCTGTCTCTGTCTCTGTCTCTGTCTCTGTCTCTGTCTCTGTCTCGGTCTCTGTCTGTGTCTCTGTCTCTGTCTCTGCCTCTGTCTCTGTCCATGTCTCTGCTCCGTCTCCGTCTCTGTCTCTGGCTCCATCTCTGTCTCCGTCTCAGTCTCTGTCTCTGTCTTTGTCTCTGTCTCTGACTCTCTCCCTGTCCCTGTCTCTGTCTCCGTCTCTGTCTCTGTCTCTGTCTCTGTCTCTGTCTCTGTCTCTGTCTCTGTCTCTGTCTCCGTCTTTGTCTCTGTCTTTGTCTCCATCTTTGTCTCTGTCTTTGTCTCCGTCTTTGTCGCCGTCTTTGTCTCCGTCGTCGTCTTCCTCTTCGTCTGCGTCATTGTCTCCGTCTTTGTCTACGTCTTTGTCTACGTCTTTGTCACCGTCTTTGTCTCCGTCTTTGTCTCCGTCCATGTCTCCTGCCCCTTTGTCTCGGTCTTTGTCTCATGCACCTGTGTCTCTGTCTCTGTCTCTGTCTCTGTCTCTGTCTCTGCCTCCATCTCTGTCTCTGTCTCTGTCTCTGTCTCTGTCTCTGTCTCTGTCTCTGTCTCTGTCTCTGTCTCTGTCTCTGTCTCTGTCTCTGTCTCTGTCTCTGTCTCTGTCTCTGTCTCTGTCTCTGTCTCTGTCTCTGTCTCTGTCTCTGTCTCTGTCTCTGTCTCTGTCTCTGTCTCTGTCTCTGTCTCTGT